>CAJHNH020000492.1:185000-266193 GCA_905116865.2 Candidula unifasciata
AGGGTCGTATTTATGTCATCATGAGTGCCTCATACGACAGCTAATTGAAATAATTTTCATCCATGTGGGTTCCTGGACCCAGTTATGGGGAGAACAAAAATAGACCCACAGCCTCCCCAACAATCTTGTCGCAAGAATGAACTAATTGGGGGCCTCCTGCGAAGTCGGAATGCATCTGCCTGAGTGGCAAGGAACCAACAGTCTGCATACAAGTAAGTCAGGTCTGTAAAATGGATGTGCATGCAAGTTCTGGAGCAGGACCAAAGTCCAGATGTGGACTGTAACTTTCTGCCGGAGATTACAGTTGGTGAACGCAAACAAGAAGAAGTTATTTAATGACAATTATTGCACAATATTTCAATTGTGCAGGCCACAGATTTGCTTGCAAGGTGCTGCAGTCGGTTGCCAGTGATAAGCAATTCTAAATTGGAGGGGTCGAAGCAGATCGATTAAAAAGCCATTCCTCCATTAGTGATGGAAACATTTTTTTTAAAAGATGTTTGGCAGTTGTTTATAATAATTTCTTATTAACCATGTGTATATAAAATTACATTTATTACCATGGAGATGTTTGTGTGGTTCAGCCTTAAAGACAGCACGTCATGTTTGGGGCAAGTTGATATGACAGTTCTGTGTTGTTGTTGTTGTTATCATCATACAAATCACCAGTATTATCCTAATGATGATGTTTCTGTTATTGGTCCCATTGAAATACATTTTACTCTAGTTATATTGCTGTTGTTTTTTTTTTATAGAATTGTCCCTGTATGGGTTCTGGGGCATCAAGCTGTGGACGGGAAAAGGGGGGGGGGGGGTGGCAATGCCGCTCCTCCACCCTACAAGCCACTAATTGAGGATGTTTCCTTCGAAGTCAAGAGTGCGTGTGCCTGAGAGGTAAGGAACCTGTCTGCATACAAATTAGCCAGATCTGTGAAACAGATGTGCACGCAAAACTTAAGTTCAGGGATAGGACCAAAGCCCAGAACTTTCCACGGGAGTTTACAGCTGGTGAAAGCAATGAAGAATAAGCAGATTATTCAAGTCCTCTGTCATCCTCTTCTGTTCTGTCTATCTTATTTGTAAGTAATGTGAAGTAAATGACCCTTTAAATTTGCCAGTGGTGCATAAGGCGTATAATGCAAGACTCATTCTCTTAGAGCAGTGGGCACTCTTTTTCACTTATCCATGGTTGTTTGGTAATATATTATAAATAATGAAATAAAATCAGGCAAAAAGTAATGTGGTTTTTCTTAATGGCACCCCACTCCAAGAAGTGGAGTCGTACACCAATTTGGGCAGTAATGTAGATAAAGATGATAGAGGTATTAAAATAAGAATACAAAAAGCAGAATTAGCTTTCATAGCACTAAAGAATTTGTGGAGGTCAAAAGAATAAAGAAATAATAAACTTCAGTTTTTTAATTCTAATGTCAATTCAGTACTTTTATATAGGGTGGAAACATAGATAACAACTAAAGCAATTACTAATAAACTACATTCACTCACTTACTGGTGCCTGCGCAGAATAAAGGGAATTAAATGATATGAGAGAATCACTAATGTAGAGCTTTGGGAGAGAACTAAGCAAGCTCCAGTTGACCAAGAGGTGAAGAAAAGATACTGACGTTTGATAGGACACACATTGAGAAAACTGGAGAACAGTATAACTAGAATGTCTTTGCACTGGAACCCACAGGGGCGTAGGAATAAAGGTAGGTCCCAAATAATAGGGAGAAGGGAGCTGGAAATTGAAGTTAGAAAGATGTGAAGAGTTGCATGCGTTAGCAAAAGATAGAACGACATGGCGTGAGTTGGTTAAGGGCCTATGCTCCATTGGGGGCTAGAAGGGCAGGAGAAGAAGCAGTGAGCACTGGGTGGATGATATAATCAATGTCATGCTGTCCACTTTTACTTCCCAACACATTTCCTGGATGTGTGAATACATGAATGTAGGATACCTTCATCACAAGGAAAGAAAACCTGTTTGAGCCATGATAGGGACAAATTATTTCTTTTTGGCACGTCTGTTCTTCTTTTTCCTGCTGTGTGTTCTTTTTTTTTTTAATCTCTTTTTCCCTGTGTGTGTATGTCTCCACCTCCTGTCTCCTTCTCTCCCCCCCCCTCTCTCTCTCTCTCTCTCTCTCTCTCTCTCTCTCTCTCTCTCTTTCTCTGTTTTCCACCTTTCTCTCCCTCTTCCTGTCTCTCCCCCCCCCCCCCCCCCCCCCCAAGTCTCGACCTCTATGAAATAAACCAGATAAAGTAAACAGTGCGCTTAGAAAAGCCAAATGAATTCACTGTCAAACTAGGGCTATGCAAAGATTTATGTCATGCGGCATCAAAAAGCCAACCTGGTAAGCTTGATCTAGGCAGAAGTGATCATGCGTGTTGCCAGGAAAACAGAATTGAAGAAGCAGGAGAGGATATTGAATATAAATGTGGGATCTTAAAAACCAAGTTTTCACATGATCTGTTGAGTTAATGACGGTGCTTTTCGAATGTTGCCTGGTGATCCTATCGAATTGTTACTTGTAGACCTATAGGGGGAAGGTGTTATTCTGAACAACCCTCCAAAATAATTTCCTTTGATCTGGAAATGGTCTCAAACCGTATTTAATTGTAAATAAATATAATGTTATAATTGAAAGAATATGAAATGTCCAGACAAAAACAGCTTGCAGTGGTTTCATTTAAATGGGTAACGGAGACTTTGTAGTAACCTTACAAAATTATTAAGGCGGACTGACGGACTTTCTACCCGACTAGGGCATCACACTAGCGACAAACACCCGATGACACAAAGTGCCACCATGTGGATGAGGATCGCCTTGGAAAGGTCCCAGAAACCGCGTTCAGACAATTGGCCATATTTATGGCCTGCCTATATTGCGGCCCCTGGCAAAAGCCAGGGTGGGGCTTCAAATAACAAAAAAATTCATCCTATAAAGGACGAAACGATAAATATTGAGGCGGACGCTTTATTCTCCCTAAAATCTGTTTGTAAGAATGTGTGAACGTAGAATTAAAAAGTAGATCCGGCAATGGGGACGTAAACGAGGAAGACAACAGCATGTGTAAGTAATTAATAAAGTAAAAGTTTGATTCAAGAACCATCATCACAGCACTCGGGGCATTCCCATAAGCGCTCCATCCCGATCTTCAGCAGCCAGCGAAGAGTTCCGATACTAATGGTGCCAATAGCATTCTGATTAGACGTCCGTCTTGCCTTTCCTCTAAGCCTCAAGCATCTGCCAGAACCTGTCTTCACCCCCCATCCCTTTTTCATCAATCTCACCAGACTGTGGTGATCCATCTGCTTGTCCGAACTGTACACGCTCTCCCACAGGGCACTAACCTCGTCTGCCTTATAGTAAGGTAAAGGTGGGAGGATCTACTTCATTGCTTGCTTACTTACTTAGTCGCCCCTCTTCTACCTTGGGGTGTTGAGGTTTGCCAGAGAGATCGCCAGACGTCTCTATCACCAGTTTTTTTCATTGCACCGGGTTTGATCCCATGTTGCTCAGTTTCACATCGCACAACAGCCAGCTGCCTGCCAGGGATCGCCGTAAAAATTATACTTCTGGACTAAACGGCGTCGCCGCGAAACGAATCCATGACCTTCAGAACGCAAGGCCAACGGCTTGACCAATTCGCCAGGCCGCGAGAACTGTTAGCCTCTACGCATTAGTACATTTGCTGTGAGAGACGGGGCGTCTATGGGTATGCCTGTTGTGTTTGAAATCGATTCTCAAAATGAAAAATAAATAGCAAAGGGCCGAAGGGTACATATATCGTAACCTTGCTGCGAATCACAACACAGCGTCCCAACCGCCCTTTTAATCGCAGCGCCGATTAAGCTCTCATTAGATTGTTTTGTCAATTTTCCAGGTTGTCTTTTTCCATTTTAAAAAAGGGCGCTGCGTGTCCGCCTCGAGTGCTAGAGGTTCCCGATTCAATTTACGTGGACTTGTACTAGTAATTTCCCCCTGGTTTCTGGGTAGTGAGATCGGACGCCCGTATGCATTGTTGAGCACGTAAAAAAATCCCTTGGCATTTAGAAATCTGTAAAGCGCCCTAACGGCGCTGCCCGGACAAAATTTGGAGTTGAAAAACTACCCAAAGTATTTCAGGGTCCTCGTCGGTGCTACAGAACCTGTGCACTGTGCTGAGCTTCTTCGGACTCAGACTTGAATTAGAAGAAAGAACGGAGCACTTATGGGTTTACTACCCGTGTGTCATGATGTTGATGCGTTGTATAAACCTCGAACAGTATGTCGTAAAGGTCAACTAATTGGGAAAATTTGTTTTGAAGTCGAAGTGCATCTGCCAGTGAGGCAGTGAACCAACAAATAGGCAGATGCGCATGCAAATTTCAAGCTATTTAACAGGTCCAAAAGTGGACGAACAACCAGAACTTTGCAACCGAGTTTACAGCCGGTCATCACCAAAAAAGAAAACAAAATGTTTAAAATGGGTCCCGAGTGTTCAAAATGTTGAGAATCCCTGATTTATTTTGACTCTTTTATCTGATTTTGTTTTGACTTTAACCCAAAAAAAAATGTTTGCATTCAAACATCGCCCCATCCCGCCAAACGTCTTTAATATTGTGCTAGATGGTTGTATTTTTCTATTATTTGTGTCATCGGGAACTTTGTTACGTTACCACTTGTTTCTTCTGCTTCGTCTTTACTTCTTCCTCTGCTACTACTACCACCACCACCTAATACTTCTGGTGCTACTACTACTACCACCACCACTTACAACTAATAATACTAGTACTACGTCGTCATTATATTCATCATCATCATCATATTCTTTTTCTTCTCTCCGCCTTTCTTCTTGTCCTCCATCTTCACCACCAGTGCCATCTCAACCTCCTCATTTTTTCATGGGAATCCCCTTTACCTCCAAAACTGCAAATTACACCTGGTTGATGTTGCCGTTACAAGTGACCAAATTATAACTTTTTTTTAGGGGTCAACGGGCGATCTGTTATTTGTCATATGGCTTGCCATACGGACTGAGATATTTTAATCTTGGAGTCTTCAACTCTCAGGTCAGCAACCCCGAAGACAAATAAATTTTAGGCCTATAACTCGTGATATTCACAGTGCTTTTCTGTCACCCCCTGTCCCGCTTATTTCTCTTGTTCATTTCAAGACGGCCATTATTTAAACTTGTAATGTCTTAACCCTCTGGAGAAAACGCGGCCGAAATATAGGCTCGAAAGAAAGTAGCCAAAAGACGGCTGATCGGTCGTCCCTATGTAATACAAGCTTTGAGATTGGCTGGCAGGTTTTTGTACCAGCCAATCAGATTGCTTCTCGCATTTCTTGCACATGTGGGGTGTTCTTTGACAGCTTTCGAGAAAGTTTGATGTGTTCGGTAATTTTACATCTTCTGGGGTTACCTCTGCCCAACAATGGCGAAAAGGACTGTTGCGTCATAGCAACTGAAACAGCTGGAGAAGAGAAAATGAGTAGAACCATGTGCCAGAAGTGTCTAAAGGGCCTCCTAGAGCCCTAATTCCCAAATTCCTGGTGCTACTACCACCTAATACTGCTGGTGCTACTACTACTATCACCACCACCTAATACTACTGGTACTACCACCACCACCTAATACTACTGGTGTTACTACCACCACCACCTAATACTACTGGTGCTACTACTACTACCACCACCACCTAACACTACTGGTGCTACTACTACTACCACCACCACCTAACACTACTGGTGCTACTACTACTACCACCACCACCTAATACTACTGGTGCTACTACTACTACCACCACCACCTAATACTACTGGTGCTACTACTACTACCACCACCACCTAATACTACTGGTGCTACTACTACTACCACCTTATACTACTGGTGCTACTACTACTACCACCTAATACTACTGGTGCTACTACTACTACCACCTAATACTACTGGTGCTACTACTACACCACCACCTAATACTACTGGTGCTACTACTACTACCACCACCTAATACTACTGGTGCTACTACTACTACCACCTAATACTACTGGTGCTACTACTACTACCACCACCTAATACTACTGGTGCTACTACTACTACCACCTAATACTACTGGTGCTACTACTACTACCACCACCTACTACTACTACTACCACCACCACCTAATACTACTGGTGCTACTACTACTACCACCACCACCACCTAATACTACTGGTGCTACTACTACCACCACCACCTAATACTACTACTACCACCACCACCTAATACTACTGGTGCTACTACTACTACCACCACCACCACAACATACTAATAATAATACTAGTACTTCGTCGTCATTATAATCATCATCATCATCATATCCTTTTTCTTCTCTCCGCCTCTCTTCTTGTCCTCCATCTTCCCCACCAATGCCACCTCAACCTCCTCATTTTTTCATGTTAGTGTTATACTTATACTTACTTAGTGTTAGTTACTTATCATTAGTGTTAGGACAGGATCCCCCCCCATTATGTTAGTGTTAGTACTTATGTTAGTGTTAGGACTTATGTTAGTGTTAGGACTTATGTTAGTGTTTAGTTAGTGTTAGGACTTATGTTAGTGTTTAGTGTTAGGACTTATGTTAGTGTTAGGACTTATGTTAGTGTTAGGACTTATGTTAGTGTTAGGACTTATGTTAGTGTTAGTGTTAGTGTTAGGACTTATGTTATGTTAGACTCATGTTAGTGTTAGGACTTATGTTAGAGTGTTAGGACTTATGTTAGTGTTAGGACATTAGTGTTTATGTTAGTGTTAGGACTTATGTTGTTAGTGTTAGGACTTATGTTATGTTTTATGTTATGTACTTATGTTAGTGTTGTTAGGACTTATGTTAGTGTTAGGACTTATGTTAGTGTTAGGACTGTATGTTAGTGTTTAGGACTTATGTTAGTGTTAGGACTCATGTTAGTGTTGTACTTATGTTAGTGTTAAAGACTTATGTTATGTAGGAGCATATTTAGTGTTAGGACTTAGTGTTAGACTTATGTTTAGTGTTAGGACTCATGTTATGTTAGTGTTAGGACTCATGTTAGTGTTAGGGAACTTATGTTAGTGTTACTTATGTTAGTGTAGTGTTAGGACTCTGTTATGTTAGGACTAGTGTTAGGACTCATGTTAGTGTTAGGACTCTTATGTTAGTGTTTAGGACTTATGTTGTTAGTGACTTATGTAGGACTTATTTAGTGTTAGGACTTAGTTAGTTGAGGACTTATGTTAGTGTTAGGACTTATGTTAGTGTTAGGACTCATTAGTGTTAGGACTCATGTTGAGTTAGGACTTATGTTAGTGTTAGGACTCATGTTAGTGTTGTTAGTGTTAGTAGTTAGGACTCATGTTGTGTTAGTTACTTATGTTAGTGTTAGGACTTATGTTAGTGTTAGGACTTATGTTAGTGTTAGGACTTATGTTAGTGTTAGGACTCATGTTAGTGTTAGGACTTATGTTAGTGTTAGGACTTATGTTAGTGTTAGGTCTTATGTTAGTGTTAGGACTAATGTTAGACTCATGTTAGTGTTAGGACTTATGTTAGTGTTAGGACTTATGTTCGTGTTAGGGACTTATGTTAGTGTTAGGTTCTTATGTTAGTGTTAGGACTCATGTTAGTGTTTAGGTCTTTATGTTAGTGTTAGGACTTATGTTAGTGTTAGGACTTATGTTAGTGTTAGGACTTATGGTTAGTGTTAGGGACTCATGTTAGTGTTATGTTAGTGTTAGGACTTATGTTAGTGTTAGGACTTATGTTAGTGTTAGGACTTATGTTAGTGTTAGTGTTAGGACTTATGTTAGTGTTAGGACTCATGGTAGTGTTACTTATGTTAGTGTTAGGACTTATGTTAGTGTTAGGACTTATGTTAGTTGTTAGGACTTATGTTAGTGTTAGGACTTATGTTTGTTAGTATGTTAGTGTTAGGACTTATGTTAGTGTTAGGACTTATGTTAGTGTTAGAACTTATGTTAGTGAAACTCATGTTAGTGTGTTAGGACTTATGTTAGTGTTAGGACTTATGTTAGTGTTAGGACTTATGTTAGTGTTAGGTCTTATGTTAGTGTTAGGACTTATGTTAGTGTTAGGACTCATGTTAGTGTTAGGACTTATGTTAGTGTTAGGACTTATGTTAGTGTTAGGACTTATGTTAGTGTTAGGACTTATGTTAGTGTTAGGACTTATGTTAGTGTTAGGTCTTATGTTAGTGTTAGTGTTAGGACTTATGGAGGACTTATGTTAGTGTTAGGACTTATGTTAGTGTTAGGACTTATGTTAGTGTTAGGACTTATGTTAGTGTTAGGACTTATGTTAGTGTTAGGACTTATTCAAGTTTTATCCATTAAAAAACTCACTCAAATTGTTTAGTTTAGGCATGTTTGTTCCCAAATTTGAAAACAAATGCTTGCATACATTTTGCAAATCAGAATAGTTAGTTTGAATACATGTTGAGATTTCACTTTGATTCATAAATATTCTATTAGCTCATTCATTATTAGTAATAGTATATTTTACCCCACTAGGACATCACACAAGCGAAAAATACCCGATGACACAAAGTGCCACCATGTGGATGAGGATCACCCGTGGAGAGGTCCCAGAAACCGCGTTCAGCCATTAGACCATATTTATGGCTAGGCTGTATTGCGGCCCCTGGTCAGGATGGGGCTTCAAAATAAATAAAAGTTGCATCCCACAAGGAAATGACTGTAAATTTTCATTTAATTTCCTACTTGAATATATATAGTTTTCTATATGTTAATTGAACGCTTTATTTATTTTTTTTATAATAATTTTGTGTGTATAAACTGTGAGAACCCCCCCCCCCCCCCCCACTGAAGGCTTCGTCTTTTTGGCTCCAAAAAAGGTCCCGTCTACAGAAACATGTGTTACTTAAAGTAAAATACGATTTTTCTTTGAATATAATGAGTTCATGTTCTGAAATGAACTTCCGACTGCGTGGGTGGGGACGTAACTCGAGTTGCTTTACTTCTGCTAATTAATTCCCCTGATGTCTCTTGTCATTTCCAACCCAGTCTGCATTTATGCAACCCACCCACACTTTACTAAATGTTACTAAGTAAGCGTTTTGTGGCGCCCCAGTATGTATCTCATCCTGTGCTGTATGGCTACCGGATTTTCGGGAGCTAGACCTGTTTAATTCGCATCCTTGATCCTTAACAGCAATCCTGGAAAGGAAGAAGGAAAATAACACACCTCAACAAGAACAAAACCGGTCTCTCTGCATTGACGTGTTGACTTAATACAGAAGCTGTCAAACTGTTTGTTTCAACTGTGGAGCAATTTGGAAGGAAAGATGTGCACTGTCTCTTGTCTTCTTTTTACAGTCCATGCCGTGTGGCGTTGGTAGTTATATCCTATCTACAACCTTCTGTTTCGTCTACTTTCAATCAACTCTAACACAGATGATCTTGAATGCCATGATTTCAAACTGTCCAGCATCTGTTCTCTCGGTCTCCCTTTGCCTCTCCTACCCTCTAACTTTCCTACTGTCACGATGTGCTCGTTTTCTCATTCTCATAACATGACCAAAGAATGTAGATCGTCTCTTTCTGATGTGGGCAATCTTTTCTCTTCGCGAGTGTTTTTTTTCGAAACATTTTCATTACTCTTTTTATCTGTCCAGGGTATTCTCATCATTCGTCTATAAAACCACATCTCCGCAGCATCCATATAAGTTTTAACTAATTTACTAACTGTCCATGATTCACACCTATATATCAATATAGGATTTATAAAGTTTTTAAGAATTCTCTTTCTTGTCTTAATTGATAAAGAAAGATTGTATAAAATATTCTTCATTTTGTAAAACGCTGCCTTCGCTTGAGCTATTCGTCATTTTACTTCCTTAATACATCTTCCATTTGATGTTATCAGGATACCCAAGTATTTGAACATATCAACTTGCTTGGGGTTTGTCCCATTCACTTTGTAATTACCATCACTTCTGTTTTTCTGTTGTTCAAACTAAGACCCTTGTTTTCATTTTCCGTTACAATTATATCCATCATTTCTTGCAGTTGTGTTTCACTTTCAGCGATCAAAACTATATTGTCAGCATATCGCAAGGTTGTTAACAGTATGCCTAATGACCGATATACCATGCATACCATGTATGCAGGCAGGTCGTTGTAGGGGCGACGCCTGCTGGTGGATGTAATGTCCTAAGTCCCTTTCCCAGCTAATAATGAGGGTACTGCTGGGGTGACCGTTTATTAACCCTCATATAATGCTTCAGATCAAAATGGACGCTAGGCACGGCCACCTTTTTTTTCCTTGCCAGACAGTAGCCGTTGCATTTTTGCTCCATTTGTAGACTGGAAGGCTATAGTTTCGTCGCCCAGCATCTGAGTTGAGTTCATGGCGTGACACTGTGAGCTACGTGTGTTTTTCGTTGGCACAGGAGCGGAGCAACTATGGGGTGACCCGTTTGCTATGAAGCTGAAACTAGGATTACCAGATACCACGTATGGATATAATTATTATTTCACTGTACAAACTGAATAAATCGAGTGATAGTACACATCCCTGTCTAACGCCCGTCTCTAATCTCTCTCATTATTGTTCCTTTACACGCGGGGAGCAGGGGCACGGTGTCCGCCTCGAGTGTTAGAGGTTCCGGGTTCAATCCCGCGATGAGGGTTGGGATTTTTTCCTGTGGACTTCGACTTCTAGTAATTCACCCTGGTCTCTGGGTAGTGAGATCGGACGCCCGTGTGCATTGTTGCGCATGTAAAAAAAAAATCCCCTGGCAGTTGGAAATAAAAAAAAGTAACCTGTAGCGAACAACATTTCTGGTGTCGAACTGTTTGTGCTAGCACTTCTGACGGCTGCCTTATGCATTTAACGCGTGTGTATGCCACTTGCTTTGCGGAAACTAATTTTTTTTCACACAAGGGACAGTGATGGACATTCTGTGTGGTTTTCGCGGGCACAGAAACGGAGCTAACATGGGGTTACCCGTTGGTGATGAAGCCGGAACTGCGATTACCTGATACCCGACCCTGACCAGTTTGAGAATCGCTGGCCTGATTCATCCAAGTTAAATATTATATATTAATAAAGTAACAGAAAATGTATTGATCGGCACTCGTAGAAAGAAGTACAAAGAAATAAGAACACACTAGACAACATAACAATCGAAAGCTATAGTTACCGTGCCGGGAATCGAACCTGTCACCTCCAGACGGCGTGTGCACATCGCCATGGAAACAAATGCACTAAGAACATGGTCAACTAGGCACCCCCCCCCCCCCCCCCCAACAAAAAAAAGGTGTCTTAGTTGCCATGAATATCGTACAGCTTGAAATCCACAACTTTGGAAAACGGACATAATTCATTTCGAACCATTGAAATGGCACCATAGGTTATGTGGACTCCATTCGTTAAGCGCTCGACTCTGACCAGTTTGAGAACTGCTAGCCTAGCCTGATTCATCCAAGTTAAAGAATGTGGACTCCATTCGTTAAGCGTTCGGTACATAGAACTGGCAAACAAACAGATCCTAGGTAAACTGTGAAGCGTTGTCGCACTGCGACATTTTCAACATTCCTTACGTATGTGGACTGACAACTAGAAGGATGGAAGATGAACAATCAAACCAGACTTGTAGTTACAGTGCCAAAGGAGGGCTTTTATTAGTGAGACCCAGCGCTGAAGTTATTTATAAGCTAATTAAGTGACATTTTGGTAGGGCCTCATAAAGTGTAGGGGCCTAACAAAATTCTTTTGAACTTTCTTCTTCTCTTTAAAGTCCATACCGTGTGGCGTTGGTAGACTTTCAGTCAACTCTGACACAGATGATCCTCCATGCCAGGATGTTAAACTTCTTCTTCTTCGCGTTCACCAGCTGTAAACTCTGGCGGAAAGTTCTGGTTGTTCATCCACTTTTTGGACTGCAGTCCTGTTCCAGAACCTGAGTGTTGCGTGTGCATCCATTTTACAGATTTGACTCATTTGTATGCAGACTGCTGGTTCCTTGCCTCTCAGGCAGATGCACTCTGTCTGACTTGAAGCTCCCAATTAGTCGTCTCAAACCGTCCAGCATCTTTTCTCTCGGTCTCCCTTTGCCTCTCCAACTTTCCAACTGTCACGACGTACTCGTTTTTCCTTTTCATCACATGACATGTTTACTTTCACAAAGGCAGTCTTCTTTTGATATATCTTAAATTCTCCCTGATATTTTCGAAATTATATATATATATATAAATATATATCGGCTCTGTGGCTAAGTCGATGTGAACGCTTCGTAATGCCAGGGTGCCGGGTTCGATCCCAGCTGCGGGCCATGCGCCTTGCGTTGGTTTTGACAGTGGTATCAGGGGGTCGACCGTCCAGAAATGGCAATGGCAAACTACTAGACGTAAATTTGCCCAGAGAAACCACATAACAGCCAGGGGCTGCTGGGATTGGTTCTGCGACGTCCTGTAAAGGATACGCAACTAACCTTTTAAACTGGCATATATATATATATATGTGCACACACACATATATATAATCTCATGCTCTGATTTATAAACGACAACACGTTTCCATTATCCATACATTAAAAGGCGTTTGTATGAGTTAAGAATTTACATCATAGCACTTGGGGCATTCTCCGTCCTCATCTTCAGCAGCCAGCGCAGAGTTCCAATACTGATGGTACCGGTCACAATCTGGTTATATGTCTATCTTGCCTTTCCTCTGGGTGTAGTGAGCCGGCCAGACCCTCTGGTTACACCCAGGTGTCTCAATCTATCCAGGTCATAATTAATCTTGTTTCTCTACTGATTCTGTTGGTTGTTCCCACATCTGCCTTGTCATGTATGAATTCACCACCCAGTAGTGCAGATCCAGCCAATCTGTCTGCCTGTTCATTACCCACCACTTATGTATATGCTTGTAAACACTTTCATTAGATGAGCTGATGTAATTTTAAATGGTAGGGCCTCAGAGCTTTATATGGCATAGGACCTCATCGTCTGAATCTGGCCCTGATGATGAGACCACTCAGTGGCGAAGTAGTTAGGTCATTAGGTTTTTACCATTTTATTAGGTTTAAGATCGAAGATTGCGAGTTCAATTGTGAATTCTGTCGGATTCTCAGGTCTTTAGGAGATCCCTAGAGGTCGTTGCTGAGGCAGCCTTCCTATTCTTCTTCGCCCTGGTGGAAGTTTCTGGTTGTTTGCTCACTTCTGGACATTAGTCCCGTTCCAGAATTTGAGTGCTGCATGCACATCCGTTTTACAGATTAACTAGTTGCACGCAGACTCTAGCTTCTTCGTCTCTCAGGCCGATGCACTACGACTTCAAAGAAAACACCCGCAGTTAGTCACCTTTTACGACATGCTTGTTAGGGGGCAGTGGACCTATGTCTCCCCCCCCCCTTTTTTTAAAACCTCTAATGGAGCCCCGTAACCTACAAAGGGAGCTGATTTAATGACCTCATACTGATCTCAAGTCCTCTATCACTTCAACTGACCAGAACACACTGTTTGCCTGGGCAGTACAATAACAACAATAAACACCCCCCCCCCCCCCCCCCCCCCCCCCGTTATTTTTTTTTTTACCTGTCCAACAATACAGGAAACTCTCATTAAAACGAGAACACAAAATAATCAAGAAACCCCGGACAAAGAATGAAACACACATTGTAGTATTTTATGTCAACACCACACTAAGCACACTACTGTAGATATATATAGTCATCACCCTTATGCTATACGATTCCACTCTAGCCAAAATATGTTGTTTCTCTACTATATTATCATCATAAACAAGCTAGCGTAGGAAATCCTGGGGGTGGGGGGGGGGGGGGGGGGGGGGGGCTTAAGCTTGGGCTAAGTGCACAATAATAATAATCTACACACTTTCTCAGTCTAGTCTAGGTCAGAGGGGGTGTCACGCTGAACTGTTTTCTTTCGAAAAGAGTCTCTCGTGGGACCTAGGCTCAGGCTGTGGGGGGGGGGGGGGGGGGGGGGGGGGGGGGGGGGGGGGTTTAGGGCCAGTTCTAGATGTTCTGGGGTCGTTAAAGGCTGTCGTGTAGTATAGAACACGCGACATTGGCACTGATGTAACTGGAGACAAGACAAGGTGACACTCCCTCTGATGAAGAACTGTCTGAGAAAGTATGAATGAAAGGTCAGCCAGCGTCTCGATGGGCCAGGAAACGTGAACAGGGCCATAATTACTAACACCCCCATAACATGTACAACTGGCCCTAACCCGAACCGAGGTCCCACGAGAGAGTGCATTCTACACTCGTCCAGACCAGCCTGACTAATCATCAATGACAGGTTAACTAGTGTGTAGCTGGGCCTGAGTTTGTCACTAGTTCCAAAAACTAATGTATGGGTACACACTTGTTGTTTTCTCAAAAGCGAAAAGGACCCTTAAGCCTTGTTAAAGTGTGTAGTTATTATTATGTAATGAATGCTTAATAAATGTAACAATATATATATAATATATAATGTGTAACCAAATACTTAAAAATATACATGGTTCATCCCCAAAAATTTTTTTTTGGGGGGGGGAGGGCGGGGTGCCCCACCATAATTTTATAGGGGGGGGGGGGGTGTGTGTGTGTGTGAGATGGACCAGGTTCTGGCACCCCTGTTAAAAAGCAGTTACGTAACAGATTCACACTAGAGATGTTAATCAACCAATGGCTCACAGACTTTATGCGGCCCTAAACACATTCTAGGTGGCCTCACAAGCAAAATTTTAAATAATGTTACACAGTCGCACAACAACAACAAATCCCAGCTTCTCAATGTCAAATGGCCATAGGTTCATAGACCTTATGTGGTGTGTCAACTCAAAGATAGGAATGCACAACAAAATCACCACAAACTGAAGTACTTAACGAACTAAAACAAAAGGGGGGGGGGGGGGGGAATAGGGAAGACAGAGTTTGCTAGCATCAAAGGTCTGTTTAAATAAATGCAACCTAGCGAGAAACTGGTTTGCTAATTTGTATAACTCTTTAACCCGATCGCCCCGAGAAGGCTAAATCTAGCCACTTCCAGTTTTTGACACAGTCCCGTAAACGATACATGGCCATTTCTGCAGTGACCTGTTCTCAAAAAGCATAAGATAAAAACCACTTGTTCTATGTGCACATACATAGGCTCAAATGCAAACAGGTTGACTTAAAATTGTCCCTAAGCCTCATTGATAGAGGTTACTAGGTCACAGCATGAATCACCTGAGGCATATTTGTTTTAGGCCCCAGGGAATGCATTCAATTTAGTTCTTCATTCCTTTCTTGTTTTACTATCTTTACATATCTTTATATACTTCAAAACAAAAACAAAATGTTTTCAATGTGAATAAAGTAATGTTATAACAATTTATTAGCTACCAAAAAAAAAAAATTTCCGATTTTTTTTCTCAAAAATTCTTAAGGTTCATGACCTATTTTTATTTAATACCCTGGCAGGGCGAAAGGGTTATTGTGAACACAGTGACCTTCGCAGCATGAGGTAAATGATTTGACCACTTGACCATGCATACTCCTGTCTGATTTCAATATACACCCCCTACAAACAAACAAAACTGATGCAGAATACAGAGTATCGCAATATTGTTTAATAAACAAAGTTACAAACCAGAAATCACAGATGTGAAGTGTATACAAACTAACTAAGCAAAATATAAGGGCAGACACTTAATGAAACCCCCAATCCTAATAAAAGTGCCATTTAAAATGTGAACTGCGTGACAAATTAAAATGTCCTATTTTAAAAAAAAATTATTACTAATGAATGTACAATCAGCAAAAACTGGTATTTGCTACAGTTCTATTTCTTGTGATTGCTCTCTGACAAACGAGATCTCGTAAGGAAATTGAGTTTGTTTTTTATTTCCCTTTTAGTTTCATACAACTCTGAGTATAATGTTGACTCAATGGGCCGATATTCTTTTCTTAATGGGCTCTATGTCAGCATCTGTGGCTTAGGCATTATGAACGCGCTTTGTAATGCCAGAGCGCCGGGTTCGATCCAAGCTACGGGCCTTGCGCTGGTTTCGACACTGGTATCGAGAAGCCGACCGTCCAGAAAGCAATGACAAACTACTGGACGTATATTTGCCTAGAAAAACCACAACACCCAAAAAAATGCTAGGGTTGGTTCTGCAACGTCCTGTAAATGCTACGCAACTATTTTTTTAAATGGGCTCTACAAGGGAAAACTTGCAGGACAGCTTGTACACTCAGCCTACACGGGCGCAATGGTGAACTACTTAGACAAAGCCTGTGTATCTGCTTCTGCTACAGTGGAGTCTATGGACAGGCATCTGTGTATAAAATCTAGGAACAACATTTACCGAAGATGGTAAATTAGATGAAGAAATTACCATCCGAGGCAGTAAAGTAAACTAAGCATTGGGAAGCAAGCCCTACTCTTACAACACAATACAATCCTGATCGACACAAAGAAACATATCAGACAAAGCATGTTAATTCCACCATAGTGCCAGATATGGTCCCTCACAACAAGCCAGAAAAGAAAATTAGTAACCATGGAAATCAGATGTCTGAGAAAGGCTGCAGGAGTGACCAGAAGAGACAAAATTAGGAAAAAGGTCATTAAAGGAAAAAGTCAGCACAGAACCAATTCTAAATTACATATAAGGATAGCAAATCAAATGGTCTGCCCACTCTGACAGAATGCCTTCGAACGCCATGCCATACAAGGAATGCATCATATGTTTATTCGACGGATCAACATTATGGCACCGAGATAAGAGCTCTGTTCTACTTCTAACTCAAGCCAGAGTCTAAAGAATCTCAGCACAGTGCATGAACTCTGTTGCACCGACGAGGATCCTGAAATACTTTGAGTAGATTTTTGGACCCGGGCAGAGCCATTAGGCTATTCTTTTCGAATTCCAACTGCCAAGGGATTTTTTATGTGCGAAAGAACACACAAAGATCTGACTACCCAGAGACCGGGGGAAATTACTAGAAGTGCACATGAAAAAACCCCAGCCTTCAACTGGGCTTGAACCCAGGATCTCCA
Organism: Candidula unifasciata; assembly: GCA_905116865.2. Classification (NCBI taxonomy): domain Eukaryota; kingdom Metazoa; phylum Mollusca; class Gastropoda; order Stylommatophora; family Geomitridae; genus Candidula; species Candidula unifasciata. The sequence continues at coordinate 202,032 of CAJHNH020000492.1, forward strand.
GCACTCAAGGCAGCACCATACCTCGAGACCACTCGGCCCCCAAGGCATACATCAAAAGAGTTGAACTAGCGACAAAAGCCTTGGTACTGAAAGAGTTAGCTCCCTGTGTGGGTTCCGGAAGAAAAATAAGAATAGACTCACTGCCTCTAAGCAAGCAGGTCACAAAAGGCAAATATTTAGAGGAGTTTCCTTCAAAGTCAGAATTTATCTGCATGAGAGGCGGAGAACCAACAGTCAGCATATAAAAAAGCCTAATTTGTAAAACAGAAGTGCATGCAAAACTAAAGTTCTAGAACAAGACCCCAGTCCAGATGTGGACGAACAACCAGAACTGTCCACAGGAGTTTACAGCCGGTGAATGCAAAGAAGAAAGAGTTAGCGAGGAAATGGCCTGTTGTGCGATCCCATGGACACTTTGGTCAACAGCAGCCAAGCATCAGTCCATCATCTGGATGCTAACGGTAACTAATTTGAGAATCTCACACAACTGTACAGGGTATCTGCAAAGCTTCACTTCACTTTTTATGTTTAAAAAAAACTTAGTACATGATGTCAACAAAAAATTTGCTCCACAGTCAATCATGAAGCAATATGCAGTGAATGGCTGTCATCTGCTGGGGTAACTCTTTGCTCTTAAAAAAAGAATGGTGTTGTCATCGAAAATAATCAGAACTACATCTAAAAAAACAACAGACACATTGCAAAAGGTATCACAATAGACGTGTGCACCGATTTCTTGAGGCCCGTGGTGGAAATTTCTAACACCTATTATAATGAATATTTCATTAGTACTTCTAGCTTCCCAAAAACAGGTTTAGGCCATAGCAGTGACATTGTAAATAATTTAGTGACTTTTTAAGCAAATTTGTTGGTGATGTTATGAACTTGGGTTTTTCTACATACAAACTGTAGTGAGACTTTACAAACACCCTTTAAAAGTCAAAAGTTAATTTGATTTGTATTAATCCTTTTTATCCTAGGCAATTTAGTATAAAACTGTAATAATATGTATGCCTGTTATTTTTTTTTTGCTGAGGTGTAAATACCATTTTTATGGGTAAGTTTTGTTTACAGTAAAAGCACTACAAACATTATGTGAGCCACTGACCATACTTGCAAAAGTTGTTACGATAAAACTACAACAGATCAAACTAAGGTATAAATAATGGAAGCACCGTTCACAAAATCTGTTTCAAACAATCAGTCATTCATAAACAGAATTATCATAGTAACTAGAGGTAGGGGATGATAAACAGAAAATAAAAATAAAAATGAGTGTGATCTTTCAGACTAGAAACTCAGCACGCACGCATACAAATAAATAAAATGTAAATAATTTCAAACTGTGGCATGGACAATACATAGTTTAAAAATAATAATAATTTAAAAATAAATATTCTACACACTCATACTATCTAACTGTGGCACAACAAAAAATACCCCCCAGGGTCCCATTATGGAGGAGATGAGAGGGGTGAGAATAGACCACTAGTTCCCTAAGAAAAATGTTTTACATCAACTAATCAGGGGTGTTTCCTCGAAGTCGGATTGCATCTGCCTGAGAGACAAGGAAGCAACAATCTGCAAACAAAAAAGCCAGATCTGTAAAAGGATGTGCAGGCTAAATTCCAAGTAATCAAACAAGTCCAGAAATGGACCAACCACCAGAAACTTCCGCCAGAGTTTACTGCTAGTAAACATGAAAAAACATGGGGGGGGGGGGGGCATTGCGCAACCACAGCCTAAATGTGGCATGGACAAATTACAGAAAAGACCAAACAGTACTGGAGCACAGATCCTTGTTCTGGCATGAACAAGATTAACAACAAAAAAAGACATGGTGGACGACTGTCAGAAATTTGTTCTCTTAACTTCTCCACTGTTGCCATGAAACAAGGGTACGTGTAAGTGTATATGCCCATCTTCATCATTACTAAAATACAAAGCTAAGAAATGACACACCCCCCCCCACCCTTTTCTCCTAGGATAAGTTACTGCAGCTCTCTGCACTGCAAGTATAACAACAAACTACCATGGAAGTAAAATGGCACCAAACAACACACACAGCAAACAAACACCACACGGTGATCACTAACCAACTAGTGCCCACAAAAATACACAAACAAACATACAACCATGTTTATTAATCCCTTAACCCAAAGAGACTTATTTAACTCTTCGAGTCCCAGGAGGTTTACAGTCAAAGGCCCAAGGGGTAGTCGAGAGAGATGTAAAATCGGTGCATCTTGCGTTCAGTGGGCTTCTAGGTAGGAATCTATGAACGTTTGCCACGTTCCTTGGGACTCAAAGAGTTAAAAAAAAAAAAAAACGGCTTCACTAACCGTTATAAATCCCTGGGAAACTTACAAATCAGCTTTCTTGCACTTGAAAGTTCCCGAAAAACCTTTTAACTGCATTGGTTCTATCTGCACCTGCACAGTGTTTAGAGGCCTAGTTATGACAATATGTACTAAACATAGCACTGGAAAAAAAGGGGGGAGGTGGGATTAGCCCGTCTTCTTATATTTATTAGTGAACTGTACAAAATAGTTTTTTAAAGAGCTTTTTCCCCAGGAATTCTTGGGTTGTAGGCCATATTTCTTAAGGGTTTCCTGGGTGTAAGGGTTAAATAGTAAAATAATAAGTTTCACTGGGTACTACACTATAAAAAAAATGAATATTGACAAATGGCATGTAATGAAGTTCATGTTAATAAAAATCATCATCACACTCCTTAGATAAAGGCAATTGTCACTCTTTAGATAATGAAAACATTAGATTTGTGGAGTCAAAAAATATTTACTGTAAGCAAAAAAATGCACACTATAAATACACATATGCATGTCAATATACTGACTGTAGATAAAGTAAATCTCTACCTCACCCTGTTGAAGCAAATAAAGAAAGGAAGAGGACCACAGCTACTTAGCTACTACACTGGCCAATGTGACCTAGCATACATGAAACCCAACTGGCCAGTTTGGCCTAGCACACTTTATTACCAGTTTTAATTTATCTGCAACTAGAGTGTTTAAAAAAGTAAGTAACCTGTAAAAGCCAAATATTTTTTTTTAATATGTAGATTAGAGAAGAATATGTATGTAATTTTTAAAAAAAAAAATTTTTTTTAAACTAAACAGAAAAGAATAAACAACAATTGTTAGGCTTTGGACAGGATATCGCTAACTAAAAAAAATAGGCATTAAATAATCTGCCACCTATAAATGTGGAGCAGACGGATTCCTGCGCATAAGCTGCAGGATTTCACAAACCACTCCTGGTAGAGACGGAGGGATCTGGAACAACAGCACTATGTTGCAAGCTGTCAGGCAGCGGTCTTAAACACACCGTTTGTGACCCAGGTAGGGACTGAATGTTCAGCATGGCAGATGTCAAACGCAGGTTACCAATAAATCCACCGCAGATCCTTTACAACAGGCACATCAAACATTCGGCCCTTTGCAAGCACATATGCAGCCCGCACAATGGATACCTAAGCTATAAATTTTTATTAAAAGACTTCAATTAGCTGTCAATGACGTTAATTAGTTGTCAATGACGTTAATTAGCTGTCAATTATGTTAATTAGTTGTCAATGACATTAATTAGCTGTCAATTACTTCAGTCAGCTGTCAGTGCTAATACCATTATCAAAATAGACTTGAGGCGAATTGCTGCCCAAATCACCTGCAACTTAATGTAACCCAATGTGCAGGGGTTTTGAAACTACGTTCATAGTCTGGAAGCCAGATTGGTTACTGCATGTTACTAATTGCTAACATGATTATTACCCAATGAAAAATGAAAAATGTGTAAGCTCTTAGTTACCATAGACCACTAGAAGTGGCTCAGAAAACTGCACCAAATTGCTTAAACTTTACTTAAGGGTGGCTCTGGTGGTTAAGACTCCATGAGCTGGGAGACCTTACCAGTAGTTGAGTCTCTGACAAGGCAGACCTTACCAGAAGTTAAGTCTTCAGGAGTTCGATCAAAAGGGGAGAAAATTTACCAGTAGTTGAGACTCCACGAGTAGTCTCCAGCAAGGGGAAAATTTACCAGTAGTCGAGACTCCAGTAGTAGTCTCCAACAGAGGAGATGTTACCAGTAATTGAGACTCCAGTAGTAGTCTCCAACAGAGGAGATGTTACCAGTAATTGAGACTCCAGTAGTAGTCTCCAACAGAGGAGATGTTACCAGTAATTGAGACTCCAGTAGTAGTCTCTAACAGGGAAGACGTTACCAGTAATTGAGACTCCAGTAGTAGTCTCCAACAGAGGAGACGTTACCAGTAACTGAGACTCCAGTAGTAGTCTCCAACAGAGGAGACGTTACCAGTAATTGAGACTCCAGTAGTAGTCTCCAACAGAGGAGATGTTACCAGTAATTGAGACTCCAGTAGTAGTCTCCAACAGGGGAGACGTTACCAGTAATTGAGACTCCAGTAGTAGTCTCCAACAGGGGAGACGTTACCAGTAATTGAGACTCCAGTAGTAGTCTCCAACAGGGGAGATGTTACCAGTAATTGAGACTGCAGTAGTAGTCTCCAACAGGGGAGACGTTACCAGTAATTGAGACTCCAGTAGTAGTCTCCAACAGAGGAGACGTTACCAGTAATTGAAACTCCAGGAGTAGGCTCTGACAATGGGAGACCCTACCAGCAGTTGAGTCTCCAGGGGTAGGCTCCTAGGTGGGAGACTAAAATTACTCCAAAGTCAGCTCCAACACAGGAAACCTTGACATTAGTTATACTACTTTAGAGGCAGAACAAGAAGCAGACTATAAAAGGTTGTTTAACAGAATAGCAGAAGCAACAGATCCCAGTTGGTACGCAGCCCATTCAAAGGCCTTGTCTAAAAAGCTCTCAATGCAATGGTGTCAAAGGTCACAAGACAAACAGAAGGGACAAATTTGTTAATTCTACAATAGCCCACACACACAAAATAAAATCACTAGCTACTATAGCAGATGTGCAAGTTAACACTCACACAGATATATAAAAACGCATAATAAATCACTAAATGTAGTGCTATAGTGTACCAGCTAAAGTTCCTGGGAAACACAGACGGCCAGGACGATGCTGACATCACCACCCATCGAATGCTGATTCCCCTACAAAAATAAAAAGCATCAAGAGTCTTAGCATCATTTGCCCATTTCCACAGGCCTAAAAAGGTTCGTTGACTCTTTTTTTAAAATAATTCTTGGGCACAGTGGCTGAAACTACGATGTATGATACGCTAACAATCCTAAAGAGTCTACTAACTCAGTTTTGTAATTTCACTCATATTTTATCAGACGTTATTAACAACATTGCTAATAAATATGCAGAATAGCCACATTAATTAGTTTTATTTAATTAACCTCATCCAAAATTTCTTACAGACAATCGTAACCCGTGATCACAGTTACTAACAGTCTGGGCAATGCAAGACAAAAGACCTAGTAGAGGGAGACAAAAAGACTCGCTACGAGACAACTGTCTTTGTAACGAGAGACAAATGCCTCGGTAACGAGACAACTGTCTTGGTAACGAGAGACAATGGTCTTGGTAATGAGGCAACTGTCTTTGTAACGAGAGGCGATGGCGTTGGTAACAAGAGAAAATGGCCTTGGTAATGAGATAACTGTCTTAGTAACGAGAGACAATAATCTTGGTAACAGGACAACAGTCCTGGTAAAAGGACAACTGTCTTGGTAACAAGAGACAATGGCCGTGGTGACGAGACAACTGTCTTGGTAGTGACAGACAATGGCCTTGATAACAAGAGATAACGGCCTTGGTAACTAGAGATAACGGCCTTGGTAACTAGAGATAACGGCCTTGGTAACTAGAGATAATGGCCTTGGTAACAAAAGACAACTGCCTTTATAACGAGAGACAACAGCCTTTATAACGAGAGACAACAGCCTTTATAACGAGAGACAACAGCCTTTATAACGAGAGACAACAGCCTTTATAACGAGAGACAACAGCCTTTATAACGAGAGACAACAGCCTTTATAACGAGAGACAACAGCCTTTATAACGAGAGACAACAGCCTTTATAACGAGAGACAACAGCCTTGGTAACGAGAGAAAACAGCCTTGGTAACGAGAGACAACAGCCTTTATAACGAAAGACAATGGCCTTGAGAAACCTTACTAAGCTACTGCGTTTCCTGGACACTTACTATAGCTATTCCTGTGTACCCCTGAGTGCTTTTTAAGTACTATCCTCTGCTAACCCTGGGCAGGAGGTTACTCCAAGAAACCGTAGGCTATCTCAATATATATATGCAAACTGTTGGTTCCTCGTGTCTCAGACAGATGCACTCCAACTTCAAAGAAAAACATCCTAATTAGAACATGCTTGCTAGTGGGCAGTTTAGGTATTCTTTATGTCCCTACATGGGGAGGATTGGCATCTGAAATATTGCTGAGATACTGGGTGTCATGGCATCTGAAATATTGCTGAGATACTGGGTGTCATGGTATTTGAAATATTGCTGAGATATTGGGTGTCATGGTATTTGAAATATTGCTGAGATACTAGGTGTCATGGTATTTGAAATATTGCTGAGATACTGGGTGTCATGGCATCTGAAATATTGCTGAGATACTAGGTGTCAATCTTTCACATTGTACTCTAAGGTACTGGGTGTCAATCTTTCACATTGCTCTCAGAGAAACTGGGTGTCAATCTTTTACATTGCACTCTAAGATACTGGGTGTCAATCTTTAACATTGCACTCTAAGATACTGGGTGTCAATCTTTCACATTGTACTCTAAGATACTGGGTGTCAATCTTTAACATTGCACTCTAAGATACTGGGTGTCAATCTTTCACATTGTACTCTAAGATACTGGGTGTCAATCTTTTACATTGCACTCTAAGGTACTGGGTGTCAATCTTTTACATTGTACTCTAAGGTACTGGGTGTCAATCTTTCACATTGCTCTCAGAGAAACTGGGTGTCAATCTTTTACATTGCACTCTAAGATACTGGGTGTCAATCTTTAACATTGCACTCTAAGATACTGGGTGTCAATCTTTCACATTGTACTCTAAGGTACTGGGTGTCAATCTTTCACATTGCTCTCAGAGAAACTGGGTGTCAATCTTTTACATTGCACTCTAAGATACTGGGTGTCAATCTTTAACATTGCACTCTAAGATACTGGGTGTCAATCTTTCACATTGTACTCTAAGATACTGGGTGTCAATCTTTAACATTGCACTCTAAGATACTGGGTGTCAATCTTTCACATTGTACTCTAAGATACTGGGTGTCAATCTTTTACATTGCACTCTAAGGTACTGGGTGTCAATCTTTTACATTGCACTTAAGATACTGGGTGTCAATCTTTCACATTGCACTCTAAGATACTGGGTGTCAATCTTTCACATTGTACTCTAAGATACTGGGTGTCAATCTTTTACATTGCACTCTAAGGTACTGGGTGTCAATCTTTTACATTGCACTTAAGATACTGGGTGGCAATCTTTCACATTGCACTCTAAGATACTGGGTGTCAATCTTTCACATTGTACTCTAAGATACTGGGTGTCAATCTTTTACATTGCACTCTAAGGTACTGGGTGTCAATCTTTTACATTGCACTCTAAGATACTGGGTGTCAATCTTTTATATTGCACTCTAAGATACTGGGTGTCAATCTTTCACATTGCACTCTAAGATACTGGGTGTCAATCTTTCACATTGCACTCTAAGGTACTGGGTGTCAATCTTTTACATTGCACTCTAAGATACTGGGTGTCAATCTTTTACATTGCACTCTAAGATACTGGGTGTCAATCTTTCACAGTGCACCCTAAGATACTGGGTGTCAATCTTTCACATTGCTCTCTAAGATACTAGGTGTCAATCTTATACATTGCACTCTAAGATACTGGGTGTCAATCTTTCACATTGCAAACTAGGAGGATGGAATTAAAACAAACAAAAAACAAAACAAAGAAAAATAGAAAATAATGGAAACAGAGCTCTATCTGTCTCACCCACCAAGTCAGAACAGCAGCTGACGCCAGTGTAGCATGTGTGTACCTATAGGGACCTTCTATTAAAATCATTTTATAACGTCGAACAGAATATCTGGTACTTGCTCCTGTTGGAGTGACATCCAATATGTGGCTCACTGAATCAATGGTGTCAAATATGTAGACAACATCCGTGACAGTAAAATATCCGCACACTGTAATCATAATTATTACTCTGAACACTGGTGCTTGTTCTGTACTGCCACAACTCTGTCCACAGTGAATGTTTTTAAATTTCTCAACTGAAAACAAAATGTATATATCGTCAGTTCCAGATTCTGCCTCCTGCTTCCACTTTCCTTTAAAACTAAGGTATGAATAATTTCTAGGGTCTCGTAGTTTAATTTATACTTCTACAAGTGTAAGGCATCTAGTGCCTTCAATAAACTGTCCAACATCTGGAAATCAAAGACACTTAGCAAACACACAAAACTCAAGATCTTCAATTCTTGTGTGATTCCAGTACTAACCTATGGATGCGAGAGCTGGAAATCAACGAAAACTCTAGACACAAAATTAGACAATTTTGAAAATAAATGCCTTAGAAGAATTCTAAATTTCAAATGGTCAGATTTCCGAACCAATACACAAATAAGGCAAGAATCCAGGCAAGAGTATGTGTCTAATTGTTTACGAAAACGCCGCTGGAACTATGTCGGCCACGCCCTTAGAATGGATAAATCAAGACTTCCTTACCAAACCCTCATTTGGACACCACAGGCACACTACAAAGTATAACACAGGAACTTGCTATGTTGTCAAATAAGGCAGAAATTCACTTGCAGTGGATTCCGTCTCACTGCGGCATCAAAGCGCAGATGCTTTAGCCAAGGAAGGCAGTAACAAACTACAGACCTACCAGCCACTTTTTTTTCCAGAAGTCAAAACTCTCATTAAGAGAAAATCAGAAACAGACTGGAAAAACAACACTGGTTATGACTACGGAAAAGATTTTCTGAGGCACTTGAACAGAACAGACCAAGTCACAGTTTTTCGCTTACGCACTGGACACTGCAGACTCAATAAACACTCATATAAATTAGGTATGAGCCAAACAGCTCTCTGCCAGTGTCTTCGTGCTGAACAGACTCCAGAACATGTCCTGCAAGACTGTCCTCTCCTGGCGGAGCTGCGGAGCGACATATGGCAACACCCAGTAGAACTGACAACTAAGCTTTGGGGAAACCTAAGAGACCTTGAAAAGACATCCCAGTTTATGACCCACAGTGGATTATGCGCATGACCAGAGATCGCTGAAGAAGAAGAAGAAGAGGACACCACAGGGGAAAAGATCTCGTGGAAGACCAAGGGAAACTCTACGTAGAACTATCATCAGGGAAGGCTCGCTCATGGGCCACTCAAACATCCAAGACCTACAACAGATTGCAACGAACCGCCATGCATGGAAAGTCATGACCTCTGCCCTATGTGCTGCACTCGACACAAGAGGAAAGACTAACTAACTAATCTATAAGTGTGCAACTTTATATTTAGATTCTCCCCCTGTGGGCTGCGAGACCCCACTGTGTGGAAAACAAGAATAGACCCAGTGCCTGCCAATAAGCATGTCGTATACTAGTCCACTAACTGGGAGCATCCTTCAAAGTCGGAGTACATCTGCCAGGGAAGCAAGGAACCAAGAGTGTATACAAAAAAGCCAGATCTGCGAAATGGATGCGCATGCAACACCCCGGCTGTGGAACAAGATAAAAAGTCTGGAGGTAGACGAACATCCACAACTTTCTGCCCAAGTTTACAGCCAGCAAAAGCGAGGAAGATACTTAGAACCATACAACTGATAGACATCTCCTTTTTGTTGGTCCGAGTGACGTAAATGTGTTGTGCCCGTTTACAGCAGAGCCTTTCAGCTGACACACTTCTGGTGTACACAGGTGCTGACTCACTTCTGGTGTACACAGGTGCTGACACACACATAGCGGTGCACTAAGACCTGGTTTAGTGCTGGTCATGCCCTGCCCACACCTTTCATGGTCATCCTATAAACAGGTTTCACACAAAAGGACTGGCTAAAGAAGATAGATAGGACCAATGTTTTCTTCCAAGTCTGTGTAATTGACCGAGAGGAATGCTGAATTAGGAATTGACATCACAGAACTCGGGACACCCCCATAAGCATTCTGTCCCCATCTTCAGCTGCAGGCAAAGAGTAAAATATTTAATGGTACCAGTATCTGTCTGACTGTATATATGTCTCGCCTTTCCCCTGAGTGTTGAACAGATCCCCTTGTAACTCCTTGCAGTGCCATTTTCCTCATACTGTAATGATCTATCTGTGCCTCTGCACTGTTCACTCACTCCTAAAGGGCCCTTACAAAATCCAGCCTATCATTCATCAGTTCACCACCAAGTGGCGCAGAACCGGCCAGTCTATATGCCTGCTCATTTCCCAACACACCTGCATACCTGGGTAGAAAATATCCAAAGTATGCTAACTACCCAGGACCTTTGAAGTGATGCTTGCCACTTTGTACGGAGCATGCCTGTCTCCACCTTTCTCAACATGCTCTGTGAGTCAATTACAATGACATCTGTGTACAGCTGTAGCCTGAGAGGAAAGGAACTAACAGTCTGCACACGGATATGCAGACAAAATCTTAAGTCATGGAACACGGTCAAAGTGAACAATCAGGCTTTTACATGAGTTTACAGCTCCTGAATGTGAAGATTAAGAATTTTACAAGTAAATAAACAGCTTCTGATAATAGAAGTGAACAGCTAAATGTTCTTTTGCTTCAAATATTTGTCAAAACTGAGGTTTGAGTATTTGATTAGTTCCAATATCCGTCAAAAATGAAATCTGCATTTATTTTACTGGGTTGGTTCCAATTTCCGTTAAAACTAGGATCTGCATGTATTTTATTTGTTTCACTATTACTTTATACTTGAATCTCTATAACTAAGTAAACTGCTTCAGATAAAGAAATAAACATCCAAATGAGTGAAAATATCAGGAATATCTTACAAAGTATCACAGAGCCTTTATTTTAATAATCAGCAAGGAATTTCACTATCCAACTGCATCTCTTTAACCCTGGTTAGATCTCTGGTAGGTTCTTTTGTCTGGGAGGCTCCTGAATGTGTGGTCTGCCCACCCGTAGGAGTGGGGTTTCCTGTTGAATTGTTTGAATTTGTCCCACTGGGATTCTGAGATGGGTCTGGAGCATTGCTTGGGTCATAGTTAGCTTCAGAAGCAACAGCCTTCAGCTCTAGTAAATCTATAGCAGCTTCTATGTATCTGACCGCTTGTTTCCTTGCTTGTCGGATATTCTCATTTGATCCTGCATCCACAATATCCAGTTTAAGCAAGCTCCGGGTTAGCATTTCTTCTATGTATCTGTATTCTTTATCCTTTTTCACTCCTCGGAAGTTGTTCACCTGCTCTTCGAGACTTTTCACCTCGCTCATAACTCCATTGATGATCTCAAAAGCTCTTTCCTCTTGGCTCTTTTGTGGTTCAGCATGTTGTGGTGGTGGCTCCTCCGGCTGCTGTCGCTCTGGCGCTGGAACGGGCACTGGTTGTGACGGCTGTGCCGAATATGAGGGATCATTGTAATCTGGAGGTGGCTCCTGCTGGCGATTATTCTGAAACTGGGGTGGCTGTGGTTGGGCTGACGGTGGAACTGCCTGCGAGAAGTCGGGCTTCGGGCTTGCACGGGGGCTTCCCTGCATGCCTGCCATGGGGGTTGGGCTAGCCCTGGCCGGCACTGGACATGCTGTCTCACGAATGATGGGGATTGTGACAGGACCCCTAGACGGACCTTGATGCGGATGGCTGGGCCCACCAGGCTGGCGAAGAGTACTGTAATCTGCAGACGCTGGCGGAGGGTACTGGGGGTAGACGTTCTGAGGGGCTTGCTGGTGGGGTTGCGGTTGCTGTGGGTGACCAAAAGGGGCTTGCTGGTGAGGTTGCGATTGCTGTTGGTGACCAAAAGGGGCTTGATGGGATTGCGCTGAATGTGGGTAGACAAGAGGAGTGCTCTGGTGATGGTGAGAAGCTTGTGGCTGCGGATATGCTAGCTGTGGGCCTTGATTAGATGACTGCGCACCACCCCCTTGGCTGACATACTGAATAGGAATTTCCCAAACATCTCCTCGCCTTCTTGGTCCAGGCTGCTGCTGCTGGTGTGCAGACTCCTGCTGTGCATTGTGCGACTGGGGTGGTGGAGCACCAGGATGTTGATTGGGATGGGGGTAGTTAGCATTCTGTGCTGTATTCTGTGAGGGATGTTGGGCTTCATTCCAGCCTTCAAACTTGACGGGTACCTCGACTACCCTGCCAGCAGGTGCACCAAATCTGTAGCTTGGGTAGGTGTACTGGTACGGGTCCTGAAACATAGCACAAACATGACTTTGGTTAGAGCTCACAGGGAAAATCTTGGAGTTAGAAATACTACTGTGCCAGTGACTATCAACTGTACCAATAAGTATTCCACTGTGCCAATAAGTATTCCAACTGTACCAGTAAGTATTCCATTATGCCACTAAGTATTCCATTGTGCTAATAAAGTATTCAACAGTACCAATAAGTATTCCACTGTACCAGTAAGTATTCCATTATGTCACTAAGTATTCATTGTGCCAATAAAGTATTCAACAGTAACAATAAGTATTCCACTGTAGCAGTAAAGTCTTTCATTATGCCAGTAAGTATTTCACTGTGCTAGTAAGTATTCCACAGTGCCAATAAGTATTCCATTTTGCCAATAAATAATTCCACTGAGCCAAATGTACTCAACTGTACCAGTAAGTATTCCATTGTGCCAATAAGTATTCCACTGTACCAATAAGTATTTAATTCTACCAGTAGGTATTGTGCCAGTAAGTATTCCTTTGTATTTCACTTTACCAATTTTCATTCCAGTGTACTAATAAAATAAGTATTCAGCTGTAAAAATAGAAAGTAGGACAATAATTTCCAGGTCAGTTACAGTAGGAACTACTAGCAGCCGGTTCACTGCCTCATGAGGTTCCCTGGGTCAAAGAATGGGTCACACTAAACAATGAAGCTCACAGAGATTTCAACCAGTCAATTCTTTGCCCCATTAGTGTTTACTGAGTACTCCCGTTATTTTCTATAAAATAAAATACATATATTGGTTTGGGTCCATGAAATGTTACACATTTTTTTTCAACATGCCAGACTAGACAACCAACAACATGTTTAAATCTGTAGAATTTGATTTTTTGGCTATCTTCCGAATAAAGGGAACTATACCGCCCTGCCGAGAGTATCCCCCACACCGCTCATGCAGCGTGGATTGGGGCTAAACTAGATGGCTAGGAATCACAAGCAAATAAAATCAAGGCAGCTGCAGGAAATGCGGTAATGAGTCCCAACCATCTAGTTTAGCCCCAATCCATGATGAGTGAGCGGCGTGGGGGATACTCTCGACGGTGGCGGAAGTACGCACTTTAAGTCGCCAAAAGTGCGCAATTTGACACGTGACTGAGGCCCTGTTAGGGTATATTTTCTGCCTCGATAATTTTGGACCGTTATTCAGAATATAGTCGATTTTTTTTTCCTTTGAGGAATAATGAATGTTTCAGGAAAACCTAATTTCCGAAAATACACGGCCTTTAGGGTTTTTTCTGTGTCATGGGCGAAATTAAAGGTCAATTTAAATAATTAATACAATAATAATAATGATAATAGTAATAAATAGGGAGTTTCGTCGTGGCGTAGGGGCTAGACGCTCACTTGCAGATCGGAAGGTCGTGGGCTTGCTCCCTGGCAGAGCCGGACTTTTTTCTAAAATGACCTTGGCTCCCAGGTCGATCCAGTCTTGAGTGGGTACCAGGTGCATTTCTGAGTTCTGGAAAGTAAAGGCGGCCGGCGTGATGCTGACCACGTCACCTATCTTGAGCCGTTGGTCTATATAAATATAGGTCTAGCCCTATATACACAATATGCTTGAAAGGCGTAGAAAAGGATCCTATACTTTTTTTTTTATTTAAATAAAAATAGTTGAGCTTCCAGAATTTCCTATCAAAATTCTGCTGAAAAATGATATGTGATTTTTATCTTAAAACTTAAAATAAGTAAAGCACAAAATTGCAAAACATTTACCATCACAACACGCGGGTCGTTCCATGTTGTATTTTTGCTGTTGTGGTCAATAAAATATGGCAAGCCTGAAGCGCCATCCATACGCATCTCCCAGCCAGGCGGTAAAGGGTCGTTCCTGATGTGAGGCATCGTAAAGTATTGCCTGTCCGCCATAGTCCGTCCGTCTCTCTCCACTGATGGAGTCCCGTATTCTCGAACTCTCCGAACACTGCACTTCCGGGCTGGAGGCGCCGCCCTTCGTGTCTGTTCGGGAGTGTTCGGGTAAAGGGGACCTAAGCGACGGGGAGGATGCCTTGGGTATTTATATTTTAACTTATCTTCCTTATCGTCGTTACAAAGAGCAAAGTTATTTTAAAAAGTTGGGCTATCAGATCGGAGAAAACAAGAATAGACCCACAGCGCCATACTAATAAGCATGTCGTAAAAGCAGATCGGTTGATCGACGGTCCGACAAGCTGTCATCGCAAACCACCAATTGTTGTAGAATCAGATTTCTGGCTCTAACTGCATGATGATACGTTCTAATCTGTTAAATTCGAAGGAGCTGGAACTATGTCGGCCACGCCCTTAGAATGGATAAATCAAGACTTCCTTACCAAGCCCTCATTTGGACACCACAGGGGAAAAGATCTCGTGGAAGACCAAGGGAAACCCTACGTAGAACTATCATCAGGGAAGGCTCACTCATGGGCCACTCAAACATTCAAGACCTACAACAGATTGCAACGAACCGCCATGCATGGAGAGTCATGACCTCTGCCCTATGTGCCGCACTCGACACAAGAGGAAAGACTAACTAACTAACTAAAAGCAGGCTCTTTTTCTTCAGCGATCTCTGTTCATTTGTTTAATCTACTGGGTATGCCTATCAGCATTCATACCGAGAAGAAGTAGAATGTTTAAGTGTATGTATGCATTTATGCATGACAATAATATTTTATTTATAAATGTATGCTGGAACATAAGGCTAATAGTATATGAGAGAAACATGATAACTTTTGTACACCATTAACACATGTGTGTGAGCATGTAGAGAGTCGGTAGTCCAGAACCCAAGCTTAAGGTGTCTCCTTCGTGCCAAAGAACTGCATGGTTGTGGGGTGTAAAATCGTTAACGAAGGCAGTCAGGTCGTTAAGGGGCGACACCTTGCTGATGGGCGTTACGCCCCTGGCCCCTTCCCCAGCACGAGGGCACTACTGGGTTGACCGTTAATAAAACCCTCACTACTTCTGCCAGACGGTGGCCGGTGCTTTTTTGCTGCGTCGCCCAGATTCTGAGTTGATTGCATGACGTAACACTGTGAGTTGAAGTTTTCATTTGGTATGCTTTTCTATTGTGACCAACGTGGTGGTGTGAGTTCAGAAAATGGCGCGATGCCTGTCGGCGCAATATTGGTGGTGCCATTATGTGATTAAAATTGATCGCGTGTGCAACTGCTGATGTGACTTCTGCTACCATCCATGATGAACTGCATTTATTATGTTGGACTGTTTGTGTAAGCACTTCGGATGGCTACCATATGCTTTAATGCGTGTGTATGCAAGTGCATATGCTGAGACAGCAGACTGTCAATCTTTTCACAAGGGACTGTAATAAACATTTTGTGCGTTTTTAGTTGGCACAGGAGCAGAGCAACTATGGGGTGACCCGTTTGCTATAAAACTGAAACTAAGATTACCAGATTACACCCAGAAGACACCGTCATCGACACTGATGGATCCGTGAAGCGCAGATCAAGGTCAGCATCTGCATATACAGTACAAAGGATATGGAAAAACAATAAAAGAGGACATTGGCACTTACCAGGCAAATACGTCAAACATGACCATGGGGATATCCGCTGCTTCTAGATTACTAGCAAGGGCAACAGAACAAACAGCCACACTTCTAGTAATTGCATCAGATTACAGGAACATGCTTCAGAAGCTGGCAACAGGCGTTATATGCTCTGAATGGGTACAAATCATTCGAAAATCGCACTTAACCTCAAAAACCTGAATCTACACGCGTGGTTATGCTGACGTAAAGGAAAATAAGCGAGCGAACCAAATGGCAAACGATGCACCAACACATGTGGGAAAGGGCGTGAACAGGGCAGATATCATCAACGCTGTACGGACTGAGCTAGTGAACCTCTGACACTAACACAGTTGCACGACATGGGAGTAAAGAACGGTGATGCACTTCTATGTCGCTTTCGAGGCCGAGATAGGAGACATTATAACCAGCCTCTTATGGGAAAAATTAGTAGAAGTACATTGGACTGGCTGGTACATCAGAGGATTCAGCACGCATGGAAATGCCCAGCGCATGGTGATGTCGATTGTGATAACATAACAATGTGAGCCATAAGCTGGGATGTCATCCTAAGGACCTAGGTTTAGCCAAGCTTAGACGTCAGGTCGACTGTGTACAAGTCGACTAATTCGTGGAGTTTCCTTAAAGTTCAGGTGCATCTGCATCTGCATATGTAGGATTGTAGTACTTTGGAGTTAAATATGGATCTGGCATAAACTCGTGAATAAATAAATCTACGATTTACGTACTATCAATGTACTTCTGCAGAAACAAGACTTGATATGGCAACAACCGCGATGTCCCAGCTGAATACGACGTGGAAGAGCAAAATCAATATGGCAAGTAAAGATCAATACATAAAAATCATTGGTTATTATACAATTTCTTATACAGATATGGGAGTTGAACTCTCGCTGGAGAAACAGACAGAGAGATTTATGTATGTATGTATGTATGTATGTATGTATGTATGTATGTATGTATGTATGTATGTATGTATGTATGTATGTATGTATGTATGTATGTATGTATGTATGTATGTATGTATGTATGTATGTATGTGTGTGTGTGTGTGTGTGTGTGTGTGTGTGTATGTATGTATGCCTGCCTGCCTGCCTGCCTGCCTGCCTGCCTGCCTGCCTGCCTGCCTGTCTGTCTGTCTGTCTGTCTGTCTGTCTGTCTGTCTGTCTGTCTGTCTGTCTGTCTGTCTGTCTGTCTGTCTGTCTGTCTGTCTGTCTGTCTGTCTGTCTGTCTGTCTGTCTGTCTGTCTGTCTGTCTGTCTGTCTGTGTATGTATGTATGTATGTATGTATGTATGTATGTATGTATGTATGTATGTATGTATGTATGTATGTATGTATGTATGTGTGTATGTGTGTGTGTGTGTGTGTGTGTGTGTATGTATGTGTGTGTGTGTATGTATGTATGTATGTATGTATGTATGTATGTATGTATGTAATTGTATGTATGTATGTATGTATGTATGTATGTATGTATGTATGTATGTATGTATGTATGTATGTATGTATGTATGTATGTATGTATGTATGTGGTATGTATGTATGTATGTATGTATGTATGTATGTATGTATGAATGTATGTATGTATGTATGTATGTATGTATGTATGTATGTATGTATGTATGTATGTATGTATGTATGTATGTATGTATGTATGTATGTATGTATGTATGTATGTATGTATGTATGTATGTATGTATGTAGTAATGTATGTGTGTCTGTATGTATGTATGTATGTATGTATGTATGTATGTATGTATGTATGTATGTATGTATGTATGTATGTATGTATGTATGTATGTATGTATGTATGTATGTATGTATGTATGTATGTATGTATGTATGTATGTATGTATGTATGTATGTTGATGTATGTATTTTTTTTATTGAGAAGAGGACAGGGGAAAGAAGGTGGAGGTTGAGGATAGTGGAGAGGACGGGTAAAAAAGCAAAAAGATGGAGGTGGAGGAGGAGGAGGAGGAGAAGGAAGAAGAATAGGGCTGGAAAAAAAGATATTATTTCATAAAAACTCGTTTATAAATGGTATTTAGAACTTCTGACTTGTCTACCAGGAGTCTTCCTTTTGCTGTCGCTGTAAATACCGCCTTTTTACATTACTTAGTGCTGCTGTATGTCCGGGACAGTACACACACGCGAGTTCCTGTAATTGTCGACTCAAAAGTAACGTCAGAATACACTACCGCCATTTGCAAGAGCACCGCCATGTTTTTCTGTGCTTGTTGGCACGTTGAGATAATACTTATCTACCTCGCCATATTGCTTCGGCTCTGTATAAATGGCTTCATTGTCTACGATGAGCAGATTTATGTTGTCGTCTGCTTGATATCCAAGGAACATAGCTCCTGGCTGCAGAGATATTTTAGCTGGGGTAATTAGAGGGAATTAAATGGTATAATGGAATAACTAATGTAGAACTTTGGGAGAGAACTAAACAGGCTCCAGTGGACCAAGAGGTGAGGAAAAGGCGCTGGCGTTGAATAAGACACACTGAGAAAACAGGAGAACAGCATAACTAGAATGTCTTTGCATTGGAACCCACAGGGGCATAGGAATAAAGGAAGGCCAAAAAACACATGGAGAAGAGAGCTGGAGAATAAAGTTAGAAAGATGGGAAGGACATGAGGAGAGCTCCACGCAATGGCGAAGGAAAGAACGACTTGGCGTGAGTTGGTTGAGGGCCTATGCTCCACTGGGGGATAGAAAGGCAGAAGAAGAGAAGAAGAAGAAGTACGTAAATTGTGGAAAGCAACGGGAAACTACCACATTACTATCCCAAGAAACAAATCATGGAAGCCAAAAATGACCGAGTTTCTTTCAGGCAGACCGTGATGAGAGCGTCGTTTTGCAAAGGACCTGCTACATGATGAGAACGTAAATCATTGCAAACATACCTGCATTCATCAGAGGATCACTGTGGCGATGTGGTCAAGTGGTTTGCCTCGCGCTCTGAAGGTCTCGGGTTCTATTGAAGGGCTGTGTCGTTAGGCTTACGAGTGCAGTTTTTAACGAAGATCCATAGGGATTGTAACTAGAGCTATGGAATTCGTGTTTTATGCGACACTTTTTGCAGGCGGCTAGGCATTCTGAGGAGAGGATCAAGAACTAGAGGGCTCGCGCATACCTCAAGATAAGCTCCGATATGAAGCACCCTTTGCACAACATGCTCTTCAGGAAAAAAAGACAATAGACTAAAAAGGGGCAAATCGTACAACAATACAAAACAATATAAATTACATTTTGGTCCTGTAAATAATTACACAATACATAAATTTAAAATAACAAATATATATTCTGAGAACTCAGTTAACACTATATATCCCAATCATAACCATGAGGGTTTGAACAGGATATTTGACACAATTACTACCACTACTTTACTTAGTCCAACCTCTAATAAGTCGACTTAACGAAATGCTTATTATGGGGTCAATGAGTCTATTCTTTTTGTCCCTCACTTCGGGCTTTGGAACCCACACAATGATGGTTGCATTTGATTATCATAATTTTAATTACACGCTTCGGAGATTATATCATGACACTGATTCTGAAAGAATCCAACAGTAATAGTATCTTACATACAAGTCACTGTAGTGGACTTAGATAACGCTGCCCGTATGAAATGTCAACAGACGTTGGATTAATATTAATCATTAACATTTCCACTTGAAAATGTAGAATATTTAACATATCTTGGTAGTGTGATATCCCTACTGGGAGGGACCGAAGAAGACATACAGTCACGCCTGAACAAAGCTAGAGCTGGTTTTGGAAGGATGGGGCAAATCTGGAAATCCAACACTTACTGCAGAGGAACGAAACTCCGACTCTACAAGAGCATCATTTTGCCAGTGCTTCTTTATGGAGCGGAATGCTGGAGAATGACCAGAAAGGATACACACAAGCTGTCCACCTACCACCACACATGTCTACGTAGAATTATCAAAATGTTATGGCCAGATACAATCTCAAACACTAAACTACTTCAAGTCACAAACCAAGAAACTCTAGACAGTATGATAACCAAGAGAGGATGGAAATGGCTTGACTACGTTATGAGAATGAATCCTGATATAACTGGCAAAACAGCTCTCACATGGATACCAGAGGGAAAGATAAAAAAAGAGGCGCCCAAAAACAACATGGAGACGAACGATGGAAAGTGACTTGAGTGCGGCATCTTTGACACGGAAAACTGCACTGAAGATTGCACAGGACAGGAAAGCATGGACAGTCCTCTCTGAAGCCTCATGTGCCACTAGACATAACGAGAACTGATTACCATTTCACTTGAAGCGTACGGTCCTGCGGTGGCGTCCGACCCATAATTCCATGTACCACGATTGAAACCGACTGCTGGCTGCGTGGATTGTTATCATGGTATGTATCGTCGCAGGTCGACCCAGCCTTAAATGGGTACCAGAATGGATGTTCTTTGGGAAGTAAAGACAGACCACATTACCCAGCTAGTGGCGAAGATCTGTAAAAATAAGGGTGCTCTTCCTATATGCCCGATGCGGCCAAAGCTTAAAAAAGGGATCTTTACTGTTTTACTTTTATACCGTCCTGCTGTGACCCATGGCTGCATAGACGAATCAGAAGTTTAACAAATTATTCATGACAATTTCCACCTAAGTAATGTGATTGTATATACAGATTGCTCCATGTTAAGGGGCAGGCGAAGTGCATGTAATAGCAAAGGCGAGTGGACATCGCTTGGCGCAACAAAGCCTGGATATGATATCGCGACGTCTGGTCTGAGAATGGAGGTGGAGGCAGTCACTGCTGCCTTTCGCTGGCTTGAGAATCAGCTGTACACACATGTCGTCATTGCAACCAACTCACAGAGCATGTTGAGAAAGGTGAAAGCAGGCATGCTCTGTGAAGAGTGGCAAGCATCACTTCAGAGATCACGGGTAGTTAGCAGCATCATTTGGATATTTTCTCTAGGTGTCGCCGGTGTGTTAGTAAATGAGCAGACAGACAGACTGGCCGGTTCTGCACGACTTGGTGGTGAACTGATGTATGACAAGCTGGATGTTGTGATGGCCCTTTAGGAGCGAGTGAACAATGGGGAGGAACAGATAGATCATTACGGTCTGAGGAGAATGGCACTGCGAGGTGTTACAAGGTGATCTGGCCGACGCTCGACACTCAGGGAAAGGCGAGACGGTTATACAAGCAGACAGTTACTGGTACCATTGACATTTTAACTCTTCGCTTGCTGCTGAAGATGGGGACGGAGTGCTTATTGGGGTGTCCCGAGTGCTATCATGTCGATTTCTAATTCAACATCACAGACGAATATCACACGTACATCGCTGAGAAAGGAGATCAAAACATTTGTGTGTGTGACTCTTAACTCTCAACTTATCTAATTAAGACCAGTCATGAATGCAGCTATGATCAAATAACATGTTTATTATAAACTAAAGTCATTCATTTAAGGACAATATTTAAAGACAATTTTTGTATCTGCCGCAGCGAACAAATAAAATTATATTAGGAGGAAGGAAGAATGACGTCAACATTATACGTCTCCCAGAATCCCCAGCGAATCCAATATGGCCTTCGCATGAAATAGTACACAAACATTCCTGTGGGATATTACTAATCTAAAGCAATCGAAGTGAGATACTACAAACTATATCGCTTTTTTTCAAAAAATATATTACTTCACGTGAACACAAAAGCGTTTTATAGTAATATTGTACAAATATATTTGTAATGAGATGTTTATTTTTATGTGTGAAGTCTCCCGCCATGACAAAGAAATAAACGTACAATCTGTTTACTTGTTTTGCGTGTCTTTGTTTTAGGTAGCAGGGTATGCTGTGAGATAACCTTAAATGCCGGTACCAAGCATGCATCCATCTACTTGGGAGGGCAGTCACGCTATGTTGAACCAGCGCGATATGGCAGGGATGAGGCAAAACCAAGGTCCCCGGTCACAGGACGATGCAAACGTCGGATATTTATACCAACGGAGTCCATAGCGATGTACAAATGGGCGGCGGTTTTCATCAGAAAAGATGGGCGGCGGGAGACGATAGCATTCTTGAACAGGTAGGATATACTGTGAACATGACAACTAATTTAATTCGTTTTCACTTCTGGTCTCCCCCCCCCCCTCCCCGATAGTGTTGTCTGACAGCGTCTCATTGCGCTTTATTTCGTTAGTGACGCAAGCAATGAATGTCATCTCTGTTATTTGACCCTTGTGTTAGCTTCTAGTCTACACACTACACCCATTCAATTACTTCGTCTGTTCTATCATTTATTTCCTGCTTTTGTTTTTTTTAGCTGAACAACACTTTACAAGGGAAGAAACATCCAATATGTATTAAATTATTATTTTTTACTATTCCATAGGTAAGATCTAGATCGTTTTTTCAAAAGTTCCCAGTAACTAACTTACAAGTCATAAAGACTCCTTATTGACTTAACTTAATGACCTGTTAACTAGTATATATATATACATTTGAAATAAACATGAATTGTTAAACATTTTATATTTCCCATGATTTCACTTATTTTTTCTTGGGCTAGTAGCAAATGATTGGGGTGGCTAACAAATGATTAAGAGTCACAGTTTGTGAGTCATGGGAAGTATTTCCCAGTGCTTAGTCATCAGGTAGTTTACACATATTTTACCATACACTGTTAGTCTTATTAACTCTTACATCTTTCTGCCAAACAGCGCAACACATGTATTTGGATATCATGCAATAGTACCCGTCTGTCAGTGCTTTGTATATGTGTGTGTATATATATAAATATATATATACACACACACACATACACACTCTTATTTAGCCATACAAGGATTTTTGCATTGTTTTTGTTTTGCCAAAATCACTCTGTACTTTGGGCATAGTAAATTTATTAGTTTTGCATCTTTATTATTGTCACCTCTCTTGAGCGTTAGCTATGACCTTCTGGGAGTAAAAGAGTTAAAATGTGTGCCATCCATCATCCAACAAACCAAGATAAACTGTATTTCTTGTGCCTTTCATCTCCCAATGAAGCATAGGCCCTTCACCTACAGGACACACCCTGTGTAGGCTTTTCATAATAGGTTAGATTTTGCGGCTATCCTCAGAATAACTGTCCCAAATTATCGAGGCCGAAAATATACCCCAACAGGGCCTCAGTTACATGTCAGTTGCGGGCTTTCGGCAACTTGAATTGCGAACTTCCAGCGGCTACCGACACCGCCAAGAGCTTTCGAGCAACTAGATGCTGGGACTTGCAGCAACTTCCCAGCGGCTACCGACTAGTTTAGCCCCGCGCAAGAGTATCTCATGAACGCCGCTACGCGCGGCGTGGAGCGGGTTTTTAACTAGATGCTGCTGGACAGTTTTACAGATCTGACGCATGGATGTTGCAGACTCACTCAGGCAGTAGCAGAAATGAAAATGTTTGCAGGGAATACTGGTTGCTATTCCCTATGTGGGTTCCGGGGCCCCATCGAGGGGAAAACAAGAATAGACCCTCTGCTAACCCAAAAGCATATCGTAAGAGTCCACTAATTGGGAGCTTCCTTTGAAGTCGGAGTGCATCTGCCTGAGAGGCAAGGAACCAACAGTCTGCATTCAAGTGAATCAGATCTGTAAAACTGATGCACACGCAACACTCAGGTTCTGGAGCAGGACTGCAGTTCAGAAGTGGATGAACAACCAGAACTTTCCACCAGAGTTTACAGCTGGTGAACGCGAAGAAGAAGACTGGTTGCTATGACTGTGCCTTCTTTATGATGTGGCTTTAAGTATTTTTCTTTTTCACATTCACTTGCTGTAAACTCCAGCAGAAAGTTCTGGTGGTCACTCAACTCCAGATTGTAGCCTTGTTCCTTCTTCTTCAGCGATCTCTGGTCATGCGCATAATCCACTGCGGGCCATAAACTGGGATGTCTTTCAAGGTCTTTTAGGTTTCCCCAAAGCTTAGTTGTCAGTTCTACTGGGTGTTGCCATATGTTGCTCCGCAGCTCCGCCAAGAGAGGACAGTCTTTCAGGACATGTTCTGGAGTCTGTTCAGCATGAAGACACTGGCAGAGAGCTGTTTGGCTCACACCTAATTTATATGAGTGTTTATTGAGTCTGCAGTGTCCAGTACATAAAGCCTTGTTCCAGAACCTGTGTGTACACTTATTTCAGATATCTGGCTTATTTGTGTGCTCACTGTTGATTTCTCGCGTCTCCAGCTGATGTCCCTAATTCATCGACTCTGTGACATGCTTGTTTGCTGGAGGCAGTGGGTCTGTCCTTGCTTTACCTACAATGGGGACCCCAGACCCACACAGGGATCAGTGTCTAACTAAATAGGGGTTGAAGCTTAGGGTAGATGGCCTCACCTTGTAATGTTGTGTATGCTGGGCAAATAGATCTCTCTCTTTTCTGTCTTCTTCTTTCTCTCAATCCCTCTTCTCATCCGTTCTCTTCCCTATCTATCCTGTTTTCTCGCTTTCATCTTTCCTGTCCCCTCTCTCTGTCCCTTCCTGATTTATCTCCATTCTCTCTCCCTCTCCTCTGTTTTTATCTCTCACTGTCTTACCTTATCTCTCCTCTCTTTCATTCATTCTTCTCTTTCCTTATCTTTATCTTTTTCTGAGAAACCAAGCATGTCATAAAATGCGACTAATTAGGGATGTTGTCATCAAAGCTGGAGAACATCTTGCATGAGAGGCGAGAAACCAACAGCCTGTACATATCTTAGCCAGAGTTGTAAAACAGATGTGCATGCAAAACTCAAGTCCTGGAACAAGATCAAAGTCCAGAAGCGGATGAACAACCAGAACTTTCCAGCAGAGTTTACAGCCAGTGAACTCTAAGAAAAAGTGGACAGATGATGTCACTGTGATGTAGAGTTAACCGACCCCTCTACTAGTAATCTTCGCATTTACTGGCTGTAAACTCCTTCAGAAATTCCTGTTGTGCCTCCAGTTCTGGACTTTAGTCTTGTTCCCGAATCTTGTGTTTTGCCTCCACATATGTTCGACAGGTCTGACCTGTTGGAAAGCGAACTTGTGTTTTGCCTCCACATATGTTCGACAGGTCTGGCCTGTTGGAAAGCGGACTGTTGGTTCCCCGCCTGTCAGTCAGATGTACTCTGACTTCGAAGGACTAGTATGGTCTGTTGGCATTTCTTTGCTGTTGTGCAATGGGGCAATGAAGGACATTTTGTGTGATGGCCACTGGCACAGAAACAGCAGTTCGAGGGTGACCTCTCTACAATGATGCTGGTACCTCGACAGACACATTTGCCTTCAGTTCTGTATTGTTTCTACATGACCGATGAAGAGCTCTGAATTGTTTCTGCCAGACTTTTTCTGTTACTGTGCTACAGTTTTCTTCCTCTAAGCATTTCACTTATTAACTTTCTTTCCCGTTTTTAAACTCATTTTTTGTTAAAAACCTGATTTTACCATCATTCTTGTTTCTAACTTCCTGTTTTCTCTGCACTCTGTTAAGCGCAACAAGATAAGTGTTAGAAACCATTTTATTACATTTCCTTTTCTGTAGACTGCTTGACTATTTTCATCCTCCCCCTCTCTCCCCCTCCCACACACACACACACACACACTTTCCCCTCTTTCGGTCAGATTTAGTCTTCTTTCCATCTCTCTAGCTGAAATGTTTATGAACTGGGGAAGTTAAATTAAACAGCTGCCTGTGAAACTGAAACCTTGTAATAGTCCTAGTCCTTTTGAGAGAAAAAAATTTAAAGTTCGACCACTTTCAGACTGCTGCTAGCTAGCCGAGGCTGCTAGCTAGCCGAGGCTGCTAACAGTCTCCGCCTATATTTGTAGTCCGGGTTATTTGCGTCACTTTTCGTGACTTAATTCTAGTATTGCGCCATTTCTGGTCTTGATGCTTCCTTCCGAGTTAGACCGCTCGTCCTCCACCCTTTTGTTAGCTGTGCGTTTCTTTCCTGTTCTTATTTGGTGTTTCCTCTTGGTGTCGTCTCTCTCTGATTTGGCCAGGCGTATCTCGTAGGAGAGCGAGCTTTTCCACATAACGACCTTTGAACCACCATTTATAGTTTTAAAATGTCGAGTATTGTACTTTGCCAAAAAGTACTGAAAACAGTTTTTGATGTTGGATAGTTCCGAAATGGGAAAATATTCCGCGTGTGACTATAGTGGTCTTATAGTTGTCTTCCTGCAATAAGAGCGGGTTAGTCATGTCGTGGATATGTGTGTGAAATGTTATGTGGAGCCTCAAAGTGGGTCTATTCGTCATTTGTTAGTGTGTGATCCGGTTATGTCAGTTTAGGTTGGTAGCTAGACTCCGGTGTATCTTGTCAGCTGTAAACATAGCTCCCTCCTCCTTTTTGCTCCTCCTCATGTTCTTCAGCATTCAGACTGCATTTAGTGTTACAGTGCGGATTCCAGTTAGGTCACTTAATGTTACAGTGTGGGTTCAGGTTAGGTCATGTAATGTTACAGTGCGGATTCCAGTTAGGTCACTTAATGTTACAGTGTGGATCATGTTAGGTCATGGATTCCGGTTAATGTTAGTGTGGATTCCAGTTTAGTCATTTAATGTTACAGTGTGGATTTCATTTAAGCCATTTAATTTTAACAGTGTGGATTTAAGTTAGGTAATTTAATGTTACAGTGTGGATTCCAGTTAATGTTACAATGCAGATTCTGGTTAGGTCGTTTAATGTTACAATGTGGATTCTGGTTAGGTCATATAATGTTACAATGTGGATTCCGGTTAGGTCATTGTTACAATGTAGATTTCCCTTGTGGGTTCCGGGGCCCCACTATAGGGAAAACAAGAATAGACCCACTGCCTACCAAAAAGCATGTCGTAAGAGTCGACTAATTGGGAGCTTCATTCAAAGTCGGAGTGCATCTGCCTGAGAGTCTGCATGCAAAATAGATCTATCGAATGAATGCACACGCAAAACTCAGGTTCTGGAACAGGGCTGCAGTCCAGAAGTGGACAAACAACCAGAACTTTCCGCCAGAGTTTACAGCTGGTGAATGCTAAGAGAAGAAGAAGAAAATATAGATTCTGGTTTTGTCATTGAATATTACAATGTGGATTCTAGTTAGGTCATTTAATGTTACAATGGATTTCAGTTAGGTCATCAGTCGAAAAAGCTTTGGGATGATGACCCTCACAGAGATGGCCAACACAAGATGTTCCATCATGGCTGGACCACTAGGGACGACACTTGGACTAGCGGACCTTCAGGTATGTGTTGTGATTGAGAATTATCAGATGTTGAATTGCTGTTGTCAGGTGTGGTTCTCCACTTGCCTCGTTGTTTAAGGGTGGAATTGCAACATCACACTCTTCTTCTTCTTCTTCTTCTTCATGTTCACCGGCTGAAAATTCTAGCGGAAAGTTCTTGTTGTTCTTCCACTTCTGGAGTTTAGTTTTGTTCCAGAACCCAAGAATTGCATGCACGTCAGTTTTATAAATCTGACTTTTTTGTATGCAGACTGTTGGTTCCTTGCCTCTCGGGCAGATGTACTCTTGACTTCAAAGGAAGCTCCCAGTTAGTCGACTCTTATGACATGCTTGTTAGGGAGGCAGTTGGACTATTCTTGTTTCCCCCACAAAGGGGCCCCTGGGCCCACACGGGGAGTATCACACATGCCATTCATGTCCTTGAATTGTGTACCTACTTGAGAACTCTTTACTGCTGTTTGACCAGTTTTTGCATGTAGTACACTGGTGTATGTGTGTATAAGAGAAAAAAGAACGCACATTTTAAGTCTCACACTTTCCATAGATTTATTATCTGTGACCAATAATTATGTGTATTACAGATAAAACTGTGAAAAGTTAATACATAACTGATAATATAAGGATCTCGGCAGGCCGGTTGACACTCTTGTCTCCTTAGCGAATGTCACAATCTGTGGATAGATTTAGTTTATATACACTTGAAAAGTCGGCTCTGTGGCTAAGTCGATGCGAGCACTTCGTAATGCCAGGATGCCGGGTTCGATCCCAGCTGCGGGCCATGCGCCTTGCGTTGGTTTTGACAGTGGTATCAAGAAAGCTGACCGTCCAGAAAGCAATGACAAACTACTGGGTGTAAATTTGCCTAGTAAAACCATAACAGCCAGGGGCTGTTGGGGTTGGTTCTGCAATGCCCTGTAAAGGATGCACAACTAACCTTCACTTAAAAAAGCAAAACAACTTCCATTCTGCTGCTGACACCTGGCCCTTAGCATTAGTATTAGAATTTCGACAAGGTCATGCTATGGGGCACCCGATACATTTTTTAGGCCACAGTTATGTATTCTATTTAATGCTTCACTCCGTTTGTGTTTATTGATTACTCCCTTGATATATTTTTTCAATAAATACATTTTTTAAAGGTGAGCCTTTAAAAAAAAAAGGATTTTTCAGGAATTTCCAGGTTGGTTTGTGGCCCCTTTTTGTTTTGAATATTTCTATTTGCAGAAGAGTTAAGACAATGCCGAAATGTTTGTCACAGTGATATGAGCTGATGCAGTTAATGAGAAATGCAAGTGTACTGTGTTGCTGGATTTTGTGGAAGGGGCTTCAGCTGAAAACATTAAAAGTGATAGAAAATTGCAGTCTTCTTCTTCTTCTTTGATCCTTCTGTGAGAAAACTTATATCAAGAGGCAGGTAGCCTTTATGAAAGCTATCAACCATTTCAATGTCTTGTAACCTATCATAATTGTTGAGGATGTCTGACGTTTTACGCAAATGACATCAGGGTGTAGATGAACACGGTGATGTCATAATTACTGTTTAAAGATGGTTGCCACACTTTTAACATGCACCAAAGAGGAGCAGCCTTATTTGAAGACCCCTTGTATGTAACCTCAATGTCATTTATAGAGCTTTGTATTTTGTGTGTGGGTTGTATGTTATTTTACTAGGCAGTTTTATGTTCACTAATTTGCAGTTGCTTACTGAGTGGTTCGATGCTTGTACCATTGTTACTCTTTTTCTCAGCGTTTGCCAGCAGAAAATTCAAGTTGTTCGTCCATCTCTTCAGGCAGATGTACTCCGACTTCGAAGGAAGCCCCCCAATTAGTTGAGCTTGTTGGGGAGGCAGTGGGTCTGTTCTTGTTTTTCCCCATAATGGGGCCCCGGAACCCACACAGGGAGTATCATTATTGAAATCAGCACAAAGTGGTTTGCTGCTGAATAACCTGCAGCTGACTTCAGACCCAGTTACATTATAATTATGAACCTGCCTTCATTACCCCTAAACCAGTCTCTTTTTCTTCAGCAGTCCGAGCCCTTGAGGTTCATTGCTGCAGATATCACCCACCTCCACTCCTCTTTCTGGTCGGCTTTCTCTTTCAGTTGGTGACACGAAGTGTTTAAAGGTCTGTCTGGACATTATCTCTCCATCGTCTTCTTGGTCTGCCTCATGGTCTACAACCATTCAGCTCCCTTGTGTATACTTTTTACCTCTCTGTAACCTGACATCCTCTCCATATGCCCCAGCCATTTCAGTCTAAATCACAGATGGCAATGAAAACTATGTATCTGGTTAATTTGTATCTGTTTTCCACAGAAACGTCCAATCAGATTGGTGTTAACATGGTAGAGTACGTTCTGGGAGGGTCTCCGAACAAAATGGAGTCTGGTGCACTTAGTAGGATCAAGTCATTTGTAAGTAGGACCACTGACTCATACTGACAGTTTTTGTTTTAGGGAAGATGTATTGCATTATCCTTATTACAGTTGTTGATTGTTATTGAAACACTGATTTACTTTTTGTTGTTAACGCACCTGACAAGATACAGTGAAATATGCCTAGCAGTAAATTGTGCAGTATATTGTATATTGACTTAAGAATCACTATATCACTCAGGACAATCCCATAAGCGTGCCGTCCCCATCTTCAGCAGCAGACAAAGAATTCCAATTCCGCTGGCACCAGTAGCTGTCTGACTGTATGTCGGTCTCGCCTTTCCTTTGAGTTTTGAGGGGCGGTCAGATCCCCTGTTTACTTCTCCCAGCGCCATTCTCCTCAGACCCTAATGATCTATCTGTGCTTCTGCACTGTTTACTTGTTCCCAAAGGGCCCTCACAACATCCAGCCTGTCATACATGAGTTCACCACCAAGTGGTGCAGAATCAGACAGTCTGTCTGCCTGCTCATTTTCCAACACACCGATATGAACTGAAGTAAATATCCAAAGGATATGTTATGTGTGTCTGCTTAATTTAAACTCACTGCAGGAAAAAATTGTTGTCTCTGACTGTTATAGTAGTTACTTCCTATTGTTTTCATTCTCCAGTTCTGCTTGTTTTTACTGCTTGGTGTGGGGGGGGGGGGGGGGGTGGCGGTGGTGGTGTGGGAGCTTGAAGATTTAGGGCCGCAGGGCTAGTGCTGTCGCCACAGACTGTGCAGGTTAGGGTTTTCTCAAATTGTTTTTCAGTACAGCTTGGCAAAACCGCTTACCTACCGGCCGAGTGCTAGTGTGTATCCTGCTATCCCCATTAGGGCAGATTTAACAATTGATATGGGTTCCCTTTCTATACATAGATTCCAGGAAATGTTCCGGCAAGTGAATATGGCTGGCATAATTTTGACCACAAAACCGGTTAGCAGTAAGTGGCCTACAAAAATAATGGGGCAAGCACGGTATGCCGATTTTGTCTCAAGGCGTAGAAGAAATTTTTTCACCTTTAGGATGGAATAATAATGAAAATTGATATCTACAGGGTTTCCCTGTGTGGGTTCTGGGGCCTCATTATGGGGAAAATCAATAATAGACCTATTGCCTTCCCAAAAGCATGTCATAAGAATTGACTAATTGGGAGCTTCCTTTGAAGTCGTGCATCTGCCTGAGAGGCAAGGAACCAAGAGTCTGCACGCAGATGAGTCAGACCTGTAAAACGCTGCACTCAGTTTCTGGAACGGGGCTAGAGCCAAGAAGTGGACGAACAACTGGAAATTTTTGCTGGAGTGTACAGCTGGTGAATGTGAAGATAAAGAATAAGAAGATTTCTAGTGTAACAAGCTACTATTGGGGGGGGGGGGGGGGGGGTATTTAAGTTACAATTATTCATGTGGTTTGGGAAATTATTCATATTTGTCTTCTTCTCTAGTTCAATTCTGCCTTTCAGTGTTAGGTTTTGAAGATTTATCTGGTGCAAGCCTTGGTAGATGCTGATATTTTATTACCTTGGATGTTCCATCTATCTATTGTTTGGGATGGTCTACCTCTAGGTCAGCTTCCGTTGTGTCCTACAGCCCTCTCTGTGGTGCACTGTCTGGTGGCGAGCTACCAGAACAAAAGAAGAGGCATGTTGGAGATCCATTGCAGGCAACCTTCACTATGGAGATGGCACCTGATTGATTGATTGAACAGGAAAACCCAGTTCTTTGACTTGCTACCGTAAATGATGTGAATATGATCACAGATAAGATCAGAAACAGAATAGAAAACACATTATAATTATTTGAAATTTTCCAGTGAAACATCATATTTGATAAATATTGTTTCCTAATGACATCTAGACTCAATACCCCCCTCATCAAGTGCCACAGCAAGATCCGAATGTGGGGGAGGACAAGAAGAGCAAGACTCCGTCTCCCTTTGAAGATGGTGGTGGCGATGAAGGGAAAGATCTGCAGGCTAATGGCATGATGTCAAATGGTTTGGATGAAGGTGCATTTCGGTGAGTGTATTTACGCTGTCTACCTGTGAATTTGTTCAACAAATCTTGTGGTTTCTAATGATTTCACCCCCGTCTTTCCTTTTTCTTTCGTAGTGATGTCAGATTCATAGCTGAAACCAGAAGCGCAATTAACTGAAGGAAATTGTATTAATAAAATTTAGAAAGACACCAGTGGTGGAGCTTTGGGAGAGAACTAAACAAATTCCAGGAATATAGAGGTGAAAAATCATAGATCAGTATAACTAGAATGTATATACAATGGAACTCACAGTGACTTAGAAATAAAAGCAAGCCAAAAAAAAAAAAAAGGGGGGGAGCTAGAGAGAGAGTTTAAAATTAAATGGGAAGGCATGAGTTGAGCTGCATGTGATAGAAAAGTATAGAATATGTTTGCATGAGTTGGTTGAGGGCTTATAGTGCTGGGCTAGTTATCTGGCCCGTGGAGGCCTAGCAGGTGGCCCTCAG
Source organism: Candidula unifasciata (assembly GCA_905116865.2). Classification (NCBI taxonomy): domain Eukaryota; kingdom Metazoa; phylum Mollusca; class Gastropoda; order Stylommatophora; family Geomitridae; genus Candidula; species Candidula unifasciata. The sequence continues at coordinate 234,102 of CAJHNH020000492.1, forward strand.
ATAATTGCCACTTGTATTGTATTAATGAGCTTTGTATGCTTGAGCCTCTGGCCCGTGACGATCCCTTTTTTTCAAAATTGTGGCCATCTATACAGATGGTATGGCTCTGTGTTGAGGGGCAGACAAAGTGCATGGGGTTTCATAGCAAAGGCGAATAGACATAGCCTAGTGCAGCAAAGCCTTGCATATGATATCAGAAGGTCTAGTTTGAGAATGGAGGTGGAGGCAGTCTCTGCTGCCTTCCACTGGCTTGAGAATCATCTGTACCTACATGCCGTGATTGTAACGGACTCACAGAGCATGTTGAGAAGGGTGAAAATAGGCATGCTTTGTACAGAGTGGCCAATTTCACTTTAGCGGTCCCGGGTAGTTAGCATCCTTTGAATGTTTTCTCCAGGTGATGCCGATGTGTTGGGAAATGAGCAGTCAGATAGACTGGCTGGCTTTGCACCACTTGGTTAATTGATGTTTGACAAGTTAGATATTGTGAGGGCCCTTTAGGAGCGAGTAAACAGTGAGGAGGCAATATAGATCATAACGGTCTAAGGAGAATGGCACTGCGAGGTGTTACCAGGGGATCTGGTCGATGCTGAATACTCAGGGGAAGGATGAGAAGAATGTATAATCAGACGGTTACTGGTACCATCAGAATTTGAACTCTTCGCTTGCTGCTGAAGATGGGGACTGAGCCCTTATGGGAATGTGATGTCGATTCCGAATTCAACATTTAAAATTTGTTTCCCCTAAGTAAACTTAGTTGAATAGCTCTGCTCTAATGGGTGGTAGAAGAGAAGAAAGTATCTACTGCAGCTATAAGCTGTTTGGAGGCAGCATGAGACTGAAATAAAAACTATGTATCTGACTATCATCTGTCTCCACAGAGGAAGCAGACAGACATCACCTGCAGATGAAGAGCGACAAGGACATGTGGGTATGTCCATGGAACATCAGAAACTCCACTTACGAGATGCCGGCGACTTTATGGATGGTTCCCACCACTCAGTGGGATATGGGCTCGACACTCACCAGCATCACCACCACCATCATCATCATCCTCAGTTTGAACAGGTGGGCATTGATCCTCTCCAGTACGGTGGCGATTTCGGCAGTCAGTTGATCCCCAGTATGGATAGTCCAAACAGTTATAACATGGATTATAGCCAGGTAATGTTTGCATCTTGTTTGAAAAGTTATTTTTCAGTTCTGTTTTCTTTTTCTTCTGAGTTTACTATTGTGCTGTGGTTTACAGTAAGGCTGCGAAAACTAAGCCTTATAGCAGCCCAACAAATTCGATTTTAGCAAGCCGTTAATTTTGTTCCTTTCACCATATCTTAAGGTGGCGTTCCCTTAGCAGTCTACAGTCTGTTATTTATTGCTAATTTAATATTTATTTGGGCAGCCCCACGGCAAATTCCTATTTGTTCTGTCAAAGGCTTTTTTCTGTGCTTTATTAATATCCAACCCCCAGATGACGTCACAGGACAATCCAACATTTTAGAGGGTGGTAAGACTGGGTTTCCTGGTGCTTTTAACAACCCCGAGACATCTAGGTTCCACGACTGCATGCAGCCTGTCTACCACCCCCTGAAATATTAGATTGTCCGGTGACCTGTGGATTTCCTCTGTTTGGGGTAGGATATTAATAAAGCACCCTTTTTGGGTCTGTTAATGCAACTTTGTAAGATTGATACTGAACTGTTATGTTGTTGTAAGCTGTTGCATCTGTGTGGCTTGTTTCTTCCAGATTACATCGTGGCTTCATAGAGTTGTTCTTGTTGTCTTTCTCTTCAGGTTTTGGGAGGTATAAGGTTTTACTTCTGGCTGTTCTGGTCGCCTCAGCCAAGGACACATTGTGTTGTTGTATAGAGTCACTCTGATATTGTTGTCTTTCCATTTTGTTCTTGCTCTACCTTTCCGCTCCATGTCCCTCTCCTCATCTAGTGTATGCTGTTTATGGTTTTGCATTGCAAGGCATTTTAAGTGGGCTAACCGTTTTGTTGTTGCTGCTCTCTTTGCTTGTAATTTCACATTTGTTCTGTGCCAATCTTTTCTTTTGTGACCTCATTCCTGATTTTTAAAAAATCTCTTTAATCTTTTTATGTTTTTTCTTGACGTTCATATTATGTGGCACCGTGATTTGAACATAACATGCTTTATTAATAAAATACAATAGCGGTCTTAAAGATGAGTGTCAAATGCATGTGTGCCAATTTGGTAACATTTTGAAAATAGTTAGTTTGTTCGTTCTTCTGGTCACTCCTGCAGCCTTTCTCTTACATCTTGTTATCGTGGTTACTAATTTTGTTTGTTTTTCTGGTTTGCTGTGTTTTGTCTGGCATTGATAGCATAGAATTCTTTCTGTAATGGTTTTAAACTTCTCTTCTTTATCTGCCCTTTATCCCCCAGTAGAGAACAGAATGGATAAATTAAGACTTCCTTACCAAGTTCTCATTTGGACACCACAGGGGAAAAGATCTCGTGGAAGACCAAGGGAAACCCTACGTAGAAATATCATCAGGGAAGACTCGCTCATGGGCCACTCAAACATCCAAGACCTACAACAGATTGCAAGGAACCGCCATGCATAGAGAGTCATGACCTCTGCCCTATGTGCCGCACTCGTCACAAGAGGAAAGACTAACTAACTAACTAAGAGAACAGGCCCTCAACTAACTGTCCTTTTTATCCTTTGCTGTTGCATGCAGCTCACCCTATTTCCCCCCCCCACCTTTTTCTTCTTCTTTTTTCGTATGCTTAGGTCAGACCACTAGCTGGGTTGCCTTTATGTACTCACATGTCGGCTGCAGGTTCTTCATGGTTTGCCCCAGCTTGCTCGGCAGACTTTTCTCATGAGGCCATGGTTTTGTTTCGTAGAGTGGGCAGGTCTGCAGAATGTGCTGAGGTGTTTGTGGTCCCGACATGCACACTGTCGGTAGAGTCTTTATTTTATGCATGTGGTAGATGGGCCTGCAGTGTCCTGTTCGTAGACAGAAAATTCTTGTATGTTGCTTTATCTTGAAGTCTGTTGATAGGAGCTTGTGGATTTTTATTGTTGGTTTGTTCTCTTCATAGTTCTTTGTATTTGCTCTTGATAAATAGATTAGTGATTAGAAAGGATTTCATCACAGCACTCCGGAAAAGTCCATAGGTGCTTCAGTCTCCTCCTCAAAAGCTCCACAAGTGTAAAACGACTGATGACGCCTGTTCTGTGTTGGTTAATGAAATGTCTTGTCCCCTTAGTTATTTTGCAGCAAGATGGGTGTTTTCTGCGCTTCCTCCTTTTAATGTGTACATCTCTATTATATATATATGTGGAACAAGTGAAGAAGATCTCAGCTCAAACGCATGTACTCCGTCGCCTAAACTAGAATTCTGGGCCGACATTTTCACATGCGGCTGGCCACAGAGGTTGTCAGTGTTGTTGCTAAGGCCGCCATGACGTCGATCGGCAGCACACATAACAAAAACACTAAAACCGCAACGCATATTTACCACACGGGCCTTGAATAGATATCTTGCAGTGTAACACATTTCTGCGCTGCCTTTGAGTCGATATTTCAGTATGGTCCAATAAAAAGCGAAATGGCCCATGAGCACAAACACAGCAACCTGCCGCCATATTGGAAAACGGAAGTAAAAAAATATTTTGATTTCTGGTAATAATGAATGGGTGTGTTGTTTCACCTTTGTTTCATCGTCTGTTTTTTTTTTGTGTGTTTTTTTTTAAATTTGGGTCTGCCTTTTTTCTGTGCTCCCTCACAGTGTTTTATTTTATCTGCTAGCTGTGCACCAAAATATTTAAAAAAAAAATATTTAAATTTGTAAATGTTAACGGCAGGGAACTAACACCATGACCTTTGTCCACAGCAGCTGTTACAGCGACAGCAGCAGCAAATTGCCATGCTGACCCCTCAGCAACCCTTCACCCTGCCCGGACAGCAACCGCTAGGTATGGATTACGGTCAGCACCCTTTTTTTATTCACTTCTTTGATTTGTTTGTTATATATTTACAGTATTTGGGTACCCTCTCCTGGCTTTCACTGTCCTTGATGTCATGTCTTTTGCAGATTTATTTCTCAGATGATTATCTTCTGCCATATTGCCCCCCCCCCCCCCCCCCCCCCCCCCCCCCCCCCCCCCCCCCCCCCCCCACCCCCCCCCCCCCCCCCCCCCCCTTCCCCCATTTGTTTTTTTTGTTATGTGTTCTTGGTTGTTGAAATGATATGTTGACAGTGACAGTACGTTATTTGAAAGATGACAGTTTAGTGTTTGGCAGGAATTGTGGGTCTTTTATTTCACTCCGTCTCAGGGGCTGTGAGATTTCTTGGGAATTCCTGTGAAAGTCCGGTATTGTGTGTGTTGGGAGGAGTGGTTGCGGTGTTAAGATTAGTTTTAGTCGGTGTTCATTTCATACTGTAACACCCCTTGACTTTTCTGGGAATTCCCCACAAAATCTTGGGGTATTTTAAACTGTTAGCTGGTATTTTAAACTTTCATTATTCATTTTGCCAAAATTGTAACAACTAGCTTAGATGGGGACCCTGTGGAGAAAGAAACAATACAATCCTGGCAGTTGGTAACTCCACACACACATGAATATATGTGTGTGTGTGTGTGTATTTATGTATATATATATATATATATATATATATACGTATATATATATATATATATATATATATATATATATATCTATATAGATATATATATATATATATATATATATATATATATATATATACATATACATACACATACACATACACATACACATACATACATACATACATACATACATACATACATACATACATACATACATACATACATACAAATACATACATACAAATACATACATACAAATACATACATATGTATATAAATGAACATTTATGTATAGTTTTGAATTGTTCACTTAACCTTTGTTGATATCACCTTTTAATTCTCGATCATCTATAAATAGTTGTTATTGGTGAATTGGCAGTCTTTTGCAGTAGATGTTAGGACAGTTGTTTAAAGTAATAGTTGAAAATATGAGTCATTTACGGTAGTAGTTCATAATATGACAGTCATTTGCAGTAATAGTTAATAATATGACAGTAATTAACAATAATAGTTAATAATATGACAGTCATTTACAGTAATAGTTGATAATATGACGGTCATTTACAGTAATAGTTGATAATATGATGGTCATTTACATTAATAGTTGATAATATGACAGTCATTTACAGTAATAGTTGATAATATGACGGTCATTTACAGTAATAGTTGATAATATGACAGTCATTTACAGTAATAGTTGATAATATGACAGTCATTTACAGTAATAGTTGATAATATGACGGTCATTTACAGTAATAGTTGATAATATGACAGTCATTTACAGTAATAGTTGCTAATATGACAGTCATTTACAGTAATAGTTGATAATATATGACAGTCATTTACAGTAATAGTTGATAATATCACAGTCATTTACAGTAATAGTTGATAATATGACCTGATAATATCACAGTCATTCACAGTAATAGTTGATAATATGACGGTCATTTACATTAATAGTTGATAATATGACGGTCATTTACAGTAATAGTTGATAATATCACAGTCATTTACAGTAATAGTTGATAATATGACGGTCATTTACAGTAATAGTTGATAATATGACGGTCATTTACAGTAATAGTTGATAATATCAGTCATTTACAGTAATAGTTGATAATATGACCTGATAATATCACAGTCATTCACAGTAATAGTTGATAATATGACCTGATAATATCACAGTCATTCACAGTAATAGTTGATAATATGACGGCCATTTACATTAATAGTTGATAATATGACCGTCATTTACAGTAATAGTTGATGACAGTCATTTACAGTAATAGTTGATAATATGACGGTCGTTTACAGTAATAGTAGATAATATGATGGTCATTTACAGTAATAGTTGATAATATGACGGTCATTTACATTAATAGTTGATAATATCACAGTCATTTACAGTAATTTTTGATAATATGACTGTCATTTAAAGTAATAGTTGATAATATCACAGTCATTTACAGTAATAGTTGATAATATGACAGTCATTTACATTAATAATTGATAATATGACGGTCATTTACAGTAATAGTTGATAATATGACGGTCATTTACATTAATAGTTGATAATATGACGGTCATTTACAGTAATATTGGATAATATGACGGTCATTTACAGTAATATTGGATAATATGACGGTCATTTACAGTAATATCGGATAATATGACAGTCATTTACAGTAATAGTTGATAATATGACAGTCATTTACAGTAATAGTTGATAATATGACAGTCATTTACAGTAATATTGGATAATATGACAGTCATTTACAGTAATAGTTGATAATATGACAGTCATTTACATTAGTAATTAGTGATTAAATTACAATCATTTACAGTCGTTAGTCATGAGATGATAAATTCTTTACTGTAATAGTTATTCAGAAGATGGCAGTCATTTACAGTCGTTATTCATGAAACAATAAATTGTTTACAGTTAATAGTTAACCAGAAGATGGGCAGTCATTTACAGTAGCTATTCATGAGATGATAAATCATTTACAGTAGTTATTCATGGGGCCATAAATTGTTTACAGTAAAGTTATCTAGCCCAGGTCCCAACAGGCATGTCATTAAAGGCGACCAATTAGAAGCTTTCTGAAATCATGTGTTGTGCAGAAAGGCACAGATATCACAGCCTAACTGTAAACCACACTGCAGCATGCCGATCCTTCTTAAGGTATATGCATAAGAAGAAGATTTACAGTAGTAGTTAAAGATGAAATGACAATTCTGTGGAACCCTTAACTCTTTGAGTCCCAGGCCAGGGAACGCATCATACGTTCATAGGTTTTTACCTAGACGCCCAATGAATGCATGATGTGTCGATTTTAGTCTCTCTTTACTCACCATTGGGCCTGTGATGCTAAACCCCCTGGAAATCAAAGAGTTCAATTTTTTTTTTAAGGTTTGCTACTTCCTCCTCCTGAAGGTTAAAGGTTTCCTCTAAACCATTAGTTAACTCTGGGGGACAAGTCTGGTTGTTTGTCCACTCCTGGACTTTGGTCTTGATTTAAAAAAAAAAACACTAGATTTTGTGTGCACGTCCATTTTATAGTTCAGGCTCATTTTTATGCCAACAAGTTTTTCTCTGGTTTTCAAATGGGATAGGGAGGGACATTTTCGCACACCCACAGAGCAGTTATGGGGCGACCCATCTGCAGTAATCCGAGGCTTAGGGGTTGCGAGTCCGACTCGTAATCCTAGCGTACCGCGATCGAAACCCACTGCTGGTTGCGTGAATTTTTATCATGGTATGGGGCGTCGCACGTCGACCCAGCCTCAAATGGCTACCAGGATGTTTGTCCTGGGGAAGTAGAGACGGCCGGCGTAATGCTCACTACATTACCCACCTAGTGCCGATTGGTCTGTAAAAATATTGGTGCTCTTCCCATATGCCCGATGCGCTTAAAGGCATGAAAAGGGATCTTTAATTACTACGCCTGCAGTAATGTTGGGACATTGATTAATGACTAATACAGTGGCAGCCATTTACAGTAGTTAGTCATGACATTAATTGATAAGTTTACAGAATATGTCAGTCATTAATTATATAAGATTCGGTTACTTTATTAATTCATGATGAAATAAAATGACAAAGGTTTCCACTAGTTATTGTTCATGTTGTGACATATAGTATTGTCCCACTTTGTGTCATTATCCCCCACATGTGTGTTTGATGTAGCTTGGTACACACACACATCGCCACCACTACCACCACCACCTCCTCCTGCAGCTGTGTAGTTAATATACCTTTTACATGTCTACGTCTTATTTTTTTATTTAAACCATCTTGAGCTGCTTTGATTGGTGGTTGATCACATTATTTTTGTGTGCATTTATGTTACTGAATATTTTAGGTATTTTGGCTATATTATAATTACTATTACTTGAATCAGCGCCATCGTACTTAGAGAAGAAATGCAGTTTGGAATTGAAGTATACTATACACTACAACGAGGTGGAGGGGCGGAAACACACCTCAGTGTGGCTAACGCAGTCTTGGGGACCGAGTATCCGCTGGAATAAGTGGACCACACTGTGGTGTTATCTGCTGTTAGCAATATCACAGTTAGGTACTCACTTACCCAGGCATTCTTAAAGGTTGCTGAAGGTTGAGATGCTCAGCCATGTGAATGTGGAAATCATGAAGAGACTACCACATTATATATCACTTTTTTGCTGTATTATACTAGGTGCAACAAGGAAAGCTGGACGTAGCAACGATGATATTAGGAAGAGAGTTAGCATAGAGCCAATACTGAACATTATCGGTAGACAACAGATCAAATGATTTGGCCATGTAACAAGACAAGGCACCACAGAGAGCAATTTTATATAGATGACAATGGTAACAGAGTCAGAGGTCGACCACACAGAATTTAGACTGCAGAAATATCAGAGAAACGAAAAAGTATTGTATGCGAAGCGAACAGAAGAGCCTGTTCAAGATACCTTTTTGTGGCCTGATGCTGCGAGGCATTCCAGGAGTAGAGACAAGCAGAAGATCCGCGTCTCTCTAGGACTCTAGCCTTAGAAAAATGAGCCCTTGTATTGTGTGTGGGGTGATAATGCAAAGGGCCCTTTTCCCCACTGTTGATGCATCGGGCATGCGATGCTAGGCTCTTTCTTTATTGACTACCTGGTCCTCGACGGATTATGGGAAAATGGTGTTTACCCCTTTCCCAGAGCTTAATCTGGTACCCATTTTAGGGGCTGTCTACCAGGGAGCAAAGGTCATTTTAAATAAATCTGATTTGATTACATTTGAAACGTGGGTAATAATAATAATAGTCTGAAAGTTTAAAACCGAGAGGTTTGACTTCATTGCATTTTGTTTAATCCCATATGGTCAGTTGCCTATTGTTGAATGAAGCACAGTCCCCATAGCTCCAGCGATGATCCATGGGGATCTGTAAAAAATTTGTATTCATGATTCTAAATGATGCATTTGTGGAACGAATCCATAATCTTCAGATTGCAGGGTCAAAACCCTAGCAGCAGTGACCATCTTTAATAATAGTATTCATTTAGTATATTTGTAAAGCATAATTTAGTATGGGAACAGAAAGTCAGGTCATATATTAATCATTCTTTGGCAGACCACCATTTGCAGTAAACATCTTCTCTTTGACCTACAACAACAAAAATTAAATAAAAGATATTAAAAAAAGAAAGATAACTACATTGGTAGGGTAAACAAGTTCCTGGAACCGATGCAGTATGTTTCACATAATGTGCAATAAGTACACACACATAGATTGCATTTTGTGTTGTGTGTACAATTTTTATAACACATTCAAATGAAAATGGGAAAATGATGTCAGCAAATATGAATTCCTCATACGAACAGTTAGTCAGAACAACACTCACTCGTAAGTCGAGGCGACCCTGTACCTTAAAAAAAAAAATAGTGTAGTCAGTAAATGATGACTGTAAGACTCTTAGAAGAAACAGAAAGTGAAACTTGCAAGGGTAATTTTTAATATTTGTTTTATCATTTAATTTTGTTGTGTTTTTATTTTGTGCATGGCTTCTCAATGTGCTTGGCTCTTCATATGTTGATTTTCCTTCAGGGGTTGCAGGTCCAAACCCTATCACGCAAGGACCGTATGTACTAGCTCAGGATCCATACGTGGCAGCGGGCGTTCCGTTCGCAGGTCAGCTCCCAGAATGTAACTTAACCCCATTCCCTTCCTTTTTTCCTCTCCCAGCCCTCAGCCTCTGAACTTTGTTTTCTCAACCCTTGCCCCATGTATCTTCTTTATCTGCTTTCTTTCTTCTTATCTCAGATGTCGTTTCTAGCCGATAATGTAACATACCATGTCAGCTAGTGTGAAAGTAGATTTGAATGTATTTTATGTGTTTGTTATTGCACTTTAATTGTTAATTCATAGTTAATAATAAACTTTGCTACATGTTTAAGAATATTAGTCCTAATTTGAACTCTGTTAACATAAATTTGGAACATTCCTTTGGAAATTTTAATTCAAGTACGAGGTTCTTTTTATGAATTAGAACATGATGGCTTTATATTTAATAAAAATATTTCTTCATGTGTGAGAGGGCTTCAGATAAACATTTAAAAAAAAAAGTTTGAAAAGAATTACAGTAACCATGCCGTTGTCTTGTAACCTGTCAGTATTGTTGAAAGTTTCAAAATGCTCTGATTTCTGTGACAGCCCGGTCATGAACAGATTTTTGTTCATCAATTAATTTCTATAGGTTTCACTCCTTCACTGATATAACAAAAAAACAAAAACAACAGAATGCTGCTCTTCTTTTCTGCATTTTAAAAGTGGGGTGGTTATCTTTAAACTCATTATGACGTTACTGTGATCTTCTGCACCCTTATATCCAGTGCTTAACACTCTTGACATCCTTAACAACAATATTGACATGTTACAAGATGGTGGCATGGTTCTTGTATTTTCAATCGCACTTTTAAGGTTTCAGTTTGAAGCCCCCACCTATTATTAATGTGTGGAGTATTCCAGCTCTAGTAATGATTTTAGTAAATTCCAACTAAATCACTTCTTTGTGTTCGGTTTCGTATGCTCAGATCAGACCATCAGGTGGGTTGGGTTGCCTCTATGAACTAAATAAAAATCTTGAAATCTAAAGGAAATTTAGAACATTCCTTTTAAATTTACAAATCAGTTATCTAAACAAATGGCTGTTGTAGTTATGATTTGGGAGTTGTTTCAAAGCAAGGGTATTGAGTGATGAAATATTTCCTGTGTGGGTATCATGTCCCTATTGGGGAGGGGGGCAGGGAGATAGACTGTCCCATAACAGGCGTTTATGAAAAGCGACTAAGATTTTACTTGAATCAAAAGTGTGGGGTCAAAAAAGATGCAATAGCCTGGCTGTACACCAAAGCATAATGTGCCAGCTGCTCTGTTAAGAATGATGCGGATGATTTCATGTGTATGCTTGACTCGGCTAGTTGACCATTTCCAAGACCTTGTAAAATCAGTGTTGAATGTTGAAATTTGTAGCTCTTTACAATACTGACACGGATGCTAGGAATATAAGTGTCTTATTCCCAGAAAGTACTATGAATATTTATATTTAATTTATGTATTTCAAAAGTTTTGGATTCAGTTAATTACATGTTAACAGTTAATGATTAAGTTTAGTTGCTGATAAATAATTGTAGTTACGGTGTAGAGCAGATTAGAGAACAAAATAGCGTCTTCATATTGTGAACTTGATAAATAATGTTATTTCATCATCAAGATGAGATTGAAGAAACATTGCTTGTCTTTTTAGTGTAGACTGGATAAATAATGTTATTCCTGGTCTGGACTAGATTTAAGAATAAAGTAGTTTATTATGGGGAAAACAAGAATATACCTACAGCCTCCCCAACAAGTATGTCGTAGGAGTCAATAATTAATTGGGAACTACCTTCAAAGTCTGAGTTCATCTGTCTGAACGTCAAGGAACAACCAACTGCACACAAATAAGCCAGTAACATGGATGTACACGCAAAACTCAGGCTTTTGCACACAGCCCAAGTCCAAATGGGAGAACAACCAGGACTTTTCGCTGGAGCTTACAGATGGTGAACCAAGAAAGAAAGAAATTGTGAATGTAATTTTTTTACAACTGCATTACTTGTCCTTTCTAAATTCAACAACGAAATAGCTTGTCTTTCTGTTGTAAACTTTTGTGTAGTCCCAATACACTTTAGCACTGTGTTTGTTCTCATCTGTATCTCAAGTTAATGGTGTCACAGGCAGTCATGCATGTTTCAGCATTTCCTGTACCCCCACCTTTCGCTTACAGGGTTTTTGTCTGTCATTGATGTTTTATTATATCTTTGTTAACTCATGTCCTTCCCTGACAGTTGACACTTGTGGATTCTATTTTCGTTGTGTGTGGGTGCGTGTTTGTTGTTGTCTAATGTAGAGAGGTTAATGTTGCCTGTATCTGACAACAGCACAAATAAAGTTACTTTATATTCTTCACATGGCTCCGAGGTGAAGAGGTTAGTGAATGCTTTGCAGAAATCCCCGACGAACTAGGGTTCATGTGTCTTGGTGAACAGTTTAGGAAAAGACTGATTTAGTGGCTTTGAGACAGTGGTATGTGAGTTGCACCGTGGAAGCGATTTGGGAACTTCACTCAGTGCTGTTTGTTGCCCAAAATTGAGACTGGGTCTTATATTATTTTTTTTTGTTGCTTAAATATGTACTGGGGCTTTTTTTTTGTTTGTGGGGTGGGGGTACAAAAATCTACATTTATTTGTGTGCAAAATTCTGCACTTATTCAAAAACAGTCATGTGTCATCTTCTTAACTCTCAACATCCTGAATTTCTTGCGACTCCATTTCCTGTAGAAGCATTGGCCCCAGCTCTCATGACCAGCAATAAATTTCCTGGAATGAGCATTTCTTGTCCATGTAGCCTGATGATAGTGCATTGGTAACACCGCATGAATTTGCATTCATTATCAAGTGCACACCAGTGGCGTCTGTACTCTGATGACTGTCCATTCTAGCTGACGATTTAAACTCAGCCTTTTAAAAAAAAGATTATTTTTAGGTAGGGCTTATGTTAAAAAAAGCATTATGAAAAAATGTGGGTAGGTAAAGTTTCTGGGGAAACAAGACAACAGTGGATGCACAAAAACCAGCCTCCACTGTTGAGATGCCAGAAAAATAAAAGTTTCTCACATATTGGTTGGTTTGAAAAAAAAAGTTTGTTGCATATCCTTTACTGTATGTAGCAGAACCAGCCTCAGCATTTTTTGACTGTTGTTTTTCTAAACAAATTTTGTGTTCTGTAGTTTGCCATTGCTTCCGGAACGATTATCTCTCGGTACCACTGTCGAAACCAACACAAGATGAAATTAGTTGGTTAGTAACAGATTATCTTCATTGCACATTGAACCATTCAGTCCGTGAGTGCTCATATCCCCTCCTCAGTAACTCCCGCTGCCTGTAGCAGCTAAAGTACCAGTTCTGTGTTGGTTTCTTATTCTTCTTTGGCTTCCTGCAGAATGCTCTTGTCTGGCCACATTTCTTTTAACATGTTGTTTTTGCAGTCTAGTCACATGTGCAGATTCACAGTCATCACTTGATTCTTGCAAATGTTTTTCTTTTTGTAGAGCATTCAGTATATCAGCCTGGTCCATGGCTCGGCCACACTCAACAGTAGCTTTACCTGCAAGCCTATCAGCTTGCTTATTTCCTTGCTCGCCTGCGTGCCCTGGCCTGCAAATGAAACTGAAATGAGTCAGCTCTGACCACCTCAGAGACTCCAACCTCTGTCTTCTCACATGTATGAGACCATAAAGGACACGCCTTATTGTTTGTTGTCCGTCATATTTCATTGTTAACAGTAACTGTCGTAACCTGCTGTATTTAACAAAATTTTATAGTCCCTCAGAAATTGATCCATTTTCTAACTATTGCCTTGCTCAACAAGTAGAAATTGTGGCAGCCTATGTACGCAGATAAACCCCATCTTTCATTGGAGCATAGGTCCTGTAGCATCTCATATAAAGCATTCCTATGTTATAATATTTCTGGAAGTTTTTTTCTTACAGTCCATGCTGTGTGGCATTGGTAGTCATGCCCATCCACAACCTTCTGTCTAGTGTCAGTTAATTCTGACATAGATGATCCTCAATGCCATGATGTGAAACTGTCCAGCATCTTCTCTCTCGTTGTCTCTTTTCCCACCCAGCTTACCCACCATCACGATGTACTCCAGTTTTCTCCTTCTCATGACATGATCAAGAAATAAAGTCTCCTTCTGATGTGGGCAATCAGTTCTCTTCATGAGTCAGTTTCTTTCTAGAAATCTTCATTGCTCTTTTTATCTGTCGACAGTGTTCTCCTTTCATCTGTAAAACCATATCTCCGCCACTGTTTGTATTGTTTTTTTTTTTTTTTAAAACTAATTGGCCAACTGTCGGTGCTTCACTTCTGAACAACAGTGTAGGATTTAATCTTGAGAATTCCCCTCTTACCTTAGTTGACAAAGAAAGATTGCATAGAATATTCTTGTGTAGTCTCTCAACGCCTCAAATGAAAGATACTTATACTTTATTTGTTCTTGTAGTTCCTCCTTTTGGCTTCTGTTGCTTGTCTTTTATCTCATTGGAGCATGGAACCCTAGTTCTCTTAGACAAAGCATTCTTTAGGGACATTACACAATCCTTCCATATCTTGCATGGTATTCCTTTTGCTCTGTGTTCATTATATTTCTTCACCCTGGCAATCTGTGGCAGTTGGTACCAGGCGATCGGTACCAGGGCAATCTTGTCAGATGTCAAAACTTTGTCATCCATGGCTCGTTAATGAATTTTATGACTAGAGACCTAATTTTCTTCCGATTTCCTCATTTTTTAATTTGATTTGTTCTTGTTACCCCAGCAACTCTTCTGAGACATCTCTGTTTTGATTTTTTTAAGAGTAAGGTCCCTTCTCATTAGTTAGAGTGAGGTCCCTGTTTTGACAATGGTGGCATAGAGTTGGCAAAGAAATAGTTAATTTTAGATTTGCATTGCTTGCAAAATCATCTTGCCAGTTCTTCTTTATGGAGTAGAATGCTGGAGAATGGCCAGAAAGGATGCGCACAAGCTATCACCCACCTTCCATGACAAGTATGTCATAAAAGCCGACTAATTAGGCGTGTTTTCTTAGTCGGAGTGCACTGACTGCCCGAGAGGCGAGAAACCAACAAACAAGACAAATCTGTAAACTTGATGTGCATGCAAAACCCCAGTTCTGGAGCATGACTTTATAATTATACGAGAAACCCGAACAGTCGACAGCTGGTGAATGCAAAGATTTCTCTAACCATTCTTCTTTCAGATATGAAAATTTGTTGTATCACTTGGAAACATTTGTCAAGTAAACTAGCCTGCTTTTAAGAATTGTTAAGTGCTGCATATATATTTATAAGTTGCAGGGGATGTTGTCTTAAGTTGCTGAAGGTGATGTGTTAATTGCAACTTTTTCCTCACTCCAACCAGGCCCTTCATTAATGCATCAGTACTACCAGATCCCAATGATGTTTCCTACTGCCAACATCCCCAACATCATGCAGGGACAGCAAGCTCCACAGACTCTACAGCAGCAGCAACAGCAGCATCATCATCACCAGCAACAGCAGATGCTTCGCGCCCAGGCTGGCTCACCGGCTCAGCAGAATGATCTTATTGGCTCTACTTCAAACCAGATGACAACCCAGGCCATGCAGACAAGTAGGTTCCCACTTTTACTGTCATTTCCCATGTGGCTTGGGGGGTCTTATTTCCTCTTCCCCCCCCCCCCCCAAGAGAATAGACCCACTGCCTCCCAGTTAAGTGTACCTTCTATCATCCCATGGCGCGTAGACCGTCAACCAACTCATGCCACGTCATTCAACCCTTCGCTAATACATGCACAGCTCACCCCATGGCTGCTGCATCTGTTTAACTTTGCTCTCCAGCTCCCTTCTCCCTGCCTTAATTTCTACGCCCCTGTGGGTTCCAGTGCAAGGATATTCAAGTAACACCAGCGTCCTTTCTTCTGCTCTTGGACCACTGAAACTTGTTCAGTTCTCCCCCAAAACTCAACGTTAGTGATTCTATCATACCATATAATTTGCTCTATTCTACCCAGGTGCCAGTGAATGACTGTAAAAGATGACTAATTAGGTATTTTTCCTCTGAAATCAGAGTGCGTCTGCCTGAGATGCAAGGAACCAACAGTCTAAATACAAATAAGCTGAAACAAGACTAAAGGTTAGAAGTGGAATGAACAGCCTGAACTTTCCACAGTTTATTATTTTTGGTGAACTCTAAGAAGGCAACTTTTAGCATCCCAGGACCCCACATCCCACCCTCCCCCCCCCCTCCCCCGCGTCTGTCTATACATGTTTCTGTGTTAATACATGTAAATGAGAATTATTTAGTATGGTTAAAGTAATTGAGAGACATTACGTCGAAGGGAAAATTGTCTAATATGTTTATGTAGCTATAAAGATATTTGAGATGGAGATCTGAACACTTATGGGCTGAATAGTGTAGTTTGCAGTGAAGATGATCTTTTATATCAGCAGGTATCACTTGCCTCCATTCATCTGTATGACACATTCTTGTTCCAGTTGGTGACTCCAAGATAATCTTCACCATTCTGAGCCCTTGAGGTTCATTACTGCAGATGTCTCTCAACCTCCATTCATCTCTGTGATTGGCCTTCTCTTTCCACTTGGTGACCCCAGCTGTCTGCCTGTATGTTATCTCTTCATTGTGAAGATGATCTTTTATATCAGCAGGTATCACTTGCCTCCATTCATCTGTATGACACATTCTTGTTCCAGTTGGTGACTCCAAGATAATCTTCACAATTCTGAGCCCTTGAGGTTCATTACTGCAGATGTCACTCAACCTCCATTCATCTCTGTGATTGGCCTTCTCTTTCCATTTGGTGACCCCAGCTGTCTGCCTGTATGTTATCTCTTCATTGTGAAGATGATCTGTTGATGATTTCAATAATCAACAGCAATAAACAGACATGAATGCTTTCTACTTCAGACGCAGGTTATCAGTTGATGGCTCCCACCTACATTGACCAGAATGGACAGATTGTCAACCCCAGGTTGCTGGGACCCCAGGTCCGGCTGGTTTCTCCTGCACCTCTGTTGGTGAACCCTGGATCACAGCAGCAAGGTCAGTCAGTCAGTCAGTCTTGCATGTGAGTGACTGTTAAGGTTAAAGTGAGTTCAAAAGATTCACTGAATTTGTAGTAGTGTAATGGTTAGTATCTGACAGGATGTTGATGACATTACCTAACCAGGACTAGAAGTGGACAAACAACTAGAACTTTCTGCTGCAGTTTACAACCCGTGAAGAAGAACAAGACAAGCCTTTGTAAGTTGTGTTTGTTACATTTTTAAATTGATAGAATTGTTAGTTTTCCGGTTCTGTTCATGGTTGTCGTCACATGGAAAGTATTTTACGCACCGGCTCGCCGTTTTATTCATAAATCTTGGACTGCTTTGGGGCGCAGGGATGTAGGCGATGTCGCCGCGTATCACACGTCAAAGAAGCTGTGGGTGAAAGGTCAACCTCATGCCCACCCCGGACTGCCCCAGCCCCCCGAATAGACACTCGGACACCCCTGTGACCCCCAAGAGTCCAAAAAGCTATGAATGAAATTTCCGTGTCACAACAAGCGTTAACAGATCCAATTTTCCCTCTATGGCTTCTAGGACCCCTTTTGTTTTATCACAGCCTAGCTGTAAACCACAATTGTCATTCACCTTTTTAAGAGTGAATGCAAAAGAAGAAGAATTTAAGACTTGTTAATTATTCTGTATATTTGTGTAATTGTTGAAGTAAATGCTGTCTTGTGTATACTTCACAGGGGCTTCCAATCAGCTAGCCAGCAACAACCCGCTACGCCTGCTCACCACACAGGGCCAGCAGACGCCACCAGTAGCTAGCAACACTCCAGTCACTGGACAGAACAATCTAGGTCAGATTTGTTTGATCAGTTACTGCATACTAAACCTTGTTATTGAGTCTCCTCTAAAAATGTTAAAAGATTTTCCATCATCTTTGGCCCTTAGCCTTAGTTGGCAGCTGGTCTAGGCAAGTTGCAACAGGCGGACAGATAGCACAGCTTTACTGATTTGGCAGCTTCTGCAGCTACCCTTTTCCCAAACAAATACCTTTTCTTTGGAGGTAAACAAGGCAGAAAGAAAGGAGGAACTTCATTCCTGACCTTTATTGAGCAGATCACATTCACTATCACCATGAGCTGTGATTCTCATCTTTCCATATAGTACATTATAACAGTCTGGCCTGGAAAGATGGGATGGTGCCAACCAACCATCATTTTTAAAAAAAGAGAAAAGAAAACCTAATATTACCACATTACCCTGATGTTCGTACCCCTGCTAGAGGGCCCGCTGAAAGAATTTAACGGGGCTGTTAGATCATGTTAAGTTCAAGTTAAGTTTATTGTGATCCCTTTACAGGACTTTGCAGAACCAACCCCAGAATTTTTAGGCTGTTATATCATTCACACACACACACAAAAACACGTTAAAATGCAATATTTGTGTGTAATTTTAAAATGCGCAAATTATAATAAAGTTCTTGAGTATGATTATGTAAAATTCTGGAGTCCAGAGTTTCAGTATACCACCAAGTGGTGCAGAACCAACTAGTCTTATCTGCATGTTCGTTTCCTAATGCACAGAGCAAGAGGGTTAAAGTTTTACAATACTTACCAATGACAGGTTACTCCCCTACAAGCAACCTGGGCTACACCCAGGTCACTGCCAGCCTTTTCACCCCCATTTCCACAAACATGGCACTGTCAGCTCCTCAGCAGAATGGGTTTTCCAGCAACGCTCTTGGTGGACTAGGCTCAGCAGCTCCAGGAACTATAGGTACCTGTGTTGTTTTTTAACTCTTTCTGTCCCACACATGGTGTATTGTTATTCTGTTACATTTGGTCTGAGAATATACTAAAGAAATGATTGGTTTGATTGTGTGTCTTACGTTATGAAACTTCTAAGCAAGTCTCACACTAACCCTTAGTCATCTTTTACAATGTATATCATAGATTCTTCTTCTTTTTCTTCTGCCTTGTATTGCCTAATGTCGGCTTTGTGGCTAAGTCGATGCCAACACTTCGTAATACTGGGATGCCGGGTTCGACCCCAGCTGCAGGCCATGCGCCTTGCATTGGTGTCGACTGTGGTATCAAGAAAGCCGACCGTCCAGAAAGCAATGGCAAACTACTGGACGTAAATTTGCCTAGAAAAATCACACAACTGCCAGGAGCTGTTTAGGTTGGTTCTGCAACGTCCTGTAAAGGATACGCAACTAATCTTCATCCCCTAATGGAGCATAGTCCCTCTTTACCAACTCATGCCAAGTCGTTCTGTCCTTCACCCGGTACCTTTTTCTTTTTTTGTGTTCACTGGCAGTAAGCTCTGGCGGAAAGTCCTGTTTGTTGCGTGTGCATCAGGGTTACCACTCTAGATGTTCTTGCTTGCATCTGAATGTATTTTTCAACATTTAGATCTTACATTTAATTCTAGATGTTTTTCATTTGGGGTTAGAAAAGATATTTTATAGATATGTTTCTTGTAGTGTAAATTTTTTTTTATTACTGTATACAATATTTATTATGTATTTTTTGTTTTAGACTGGGTGTGCATAAAATCTGGTAACCGCCATTAGTGTCACTGGGGTCAACGCTTGACAATGTAGCCTGATGAGAATAAGAAAATGGTGTTCAACTTTTTGGTTACCTGATCGTGTAAAATAAGGCCATGTGTGGGTGTTTAAAACAGTGAATTTGGGTCAGGTCGACATTATGTAGGAAAAGTTTGTTTTTACAGGCTTTAGTATGTCTGTTGTCAGATTCATATTTGTGTTTGTCTAAAATATTTTTATGCAATATTATTATTTTACTGAGCTAACCATAGCTGTGAAATTATATGTTTCCTCTTCTTCTTCGCGTACACTCGCTGTAAACTGTAGCGGAAAGTTTTGGTTGTGTTGTGTGCACATCTGTTTTACAGATCCAACTTATTTGTATGCAGATTGTTGGTTCCTTGCCTCTCGGGCAGATGCACTGACTTCAAAGGAAGCTCCCAGTCAGTCGACTCTTACGACTTGCTAGCTGGGGAGGCAGTGGGTCTATTCTTGCTTTACCCACACATGGATATTTGTTTATTTAAATTTGTTACAAAATTGACGATTTGTCGCTTTTAGCAACGCTATTTGCGCAGGTAGATATATATATATGTATGTATTATATGCGGTTATGACCGTAATTATTTCCCCTGCATTTTCTTCATTAAGGACTGAAAGCCATACGTGACTTGATAATGTTGAATCTTTCTGTCTGGTGTCTCTCATTGACTTGATTTGTGTGTTGAAGATGACATTAAAAACTTTATAATTACTGGTTATTTTCAGGGCAGAGAAGAGAATCTTTTGAAATGAAACGCCAGCAGCAGATATCGGCAATGGGAGGCTATTATGCCCCTTTGCCTGGCATGGCCAGCTCGCCTGCAGGCAGCATTGCTAGCATGATGACCGGAGCCCAGTCGATGACACCGCCTCCTTCCTTGTCCGGCTCTACCTCTAATCTCACGCTAGGTAAGTTTGACTGGCCAGATTCAGAGATGGCACTAGTGCACATAATAAGAGCAAAGCAGGTGTTGTCAGTTTGTGGTCTGCAGAGGCCTCTTTTTCACAGTATAAATTTAAGCGGTCTGTGATCTTTAGGGGAAAAACAGCTTCAACACTCTTTTTGTGTGTGGTGGTTTTGTTTCTGCAATTCCAATCTAACTTTACTTTTATTTGTTAAATATACAAAAGTAAAGTACCATTTTCCATGCCTTCAATCTTATTGGGCATATAGGGCTTGACCTGTATTTTATAGACCAACCAGCACTTGGTGGGTGATGTGGTCAGCATCAGGCCGGCTGCCTTTACTTCCCAGGACTCCACCTGATACCTATTCAAGGCTGGGTCGACCGACCTGTGAGCCAAAAATAGTACTGTCTGACAACCTTCCAACCCCAGGCGAACATCAGATAGCTGCACCATGGGGGCTTCCATCTGTTAAATATACTTACTGAGTCGCTCCTCTTCTATCTTGGGGTGCCAGAGAGATCGCCAGACTTCTGATTCAGCAGTTTTCTTTCTGGCTTTGTTCCATTCCAGTCCTTTCTCAGTTAGGGATGGCTGGATGT
Organism: Candidula unifasciata; assembly: GCA_905116865.2. Lineage (NCBI taxonomy): Eukaryota > Metazoa > Mollusca > Gastropoda > Stylommatophora > Geomitridae > Candidula > Candidula unifasciata. The sequence continues at coordinate 254,940 of CAJHNH020000492.1, forward strand.
TGTCTTCCCAGCGGACCCTGAGTTGCCCTGGAGGTCTGATACTCCGGTTCTTAGCCTCCCATGCCTGCCATGGTGGTTGATTTTCTCCCTTTCCGCATACATGTCCAAACATCATAACTGACTGATTCATGCAGGCCTGGTTTTCGAGATCTTGACGTAATATCTGATTGGGAAATTTGTCCCGTCTTGTCAATATCTGATTGGGAAATTTATCCCTTCTTGTCTTAGGCCACCTTTCTCAGATATCTCATTTCTGAGGCCTGAAGGTGGCTTCTGTGGGCTGTTGTCATTGTCCACGACTCACACTCTGTAGGCCACGATTGGCACAGGTAAAACGGTGAACAGCCACATTTCTACGCTTGCCAGTTCCTATTTTGCTAAGTAACCCTAGGTTTATTGCCTGGACAAGTCTCCCAGCAGCTGCTTGTCTAGTAGCCAGGTCTGTCCTAATGCCTTTATTCTGATCTGTTACAACTCCAAAGTATTTGAAATGGTTGACCTGCTGCAATGCATCCTGTCATGATATTTCTTCTCCTTTCTTGAGACACTGGTGGTTCCCCCCTCTCTTCTCAAGCTCTTTCTTCCAGACAGAAAAGTTGAATTGAAGGTATGCCTCTTATTGAGCTACCAGCGCCATGTCTTGACAGCATTGCAAGAGACAAAAATACAGGAACACACAGAAGACCATTAATCCCTTCCCGTGAGAAGACAACATTTAGTTACTTCTGGTTGTGACCCAGTCCCATAAATGCCAGTGTATCTGCATTTTGAAGTGGCCTGGTTTTGAAAAGCATAGTTGAATTCCAATGGTTCTGTGTGCACCAGCACATTGTTTAGTAGTCCCAGTTATGAATATATTAACTAAAAATAGTATTTAGGAGGATGTTTCCTTATGATATCATAGCTTTTTTAAAGCCAAATTGACCTCAGATGTTTCCTTAAGCCTCATTGATAGAGGTCACGGAGTCTTAATATGACTAAACTGATACATACTGGTTGTAGACCCAGGAGAACGTATTCGATTCAATACTTCACTATGTTAGTGATTGTTAATTACCTCCTTTATGTGTCGTCGTAGATTTAGAAAAAGTAAATGAATAAATTGCAAACAAAATTCTTTAGTAACCTGTGTAAGATAGTTTTTCTAAGGTTTTTTAAAGAGGGAATTCCTATTTCTGTATGACCTATTTTCTTTAGCATTCGCGGGTGAAAGGGTTCCCTCTAGTAGTGAAAGGTAACTGACTGACTGACTTTCTACCCCACCAGGACACCCACAAGCGACAAACACCCGGTGACACAATGTGCTACCATGAGGGTGAGGATCACAGTGGAGAGGTCACTGCAAACCGTGTTCAGCCTTTAGGCCATATTTATGGTCAGGCTATATTGCGGCCCCTGGCAAAAGCCAGAGTAGGGCTTCAAATAACAAAAAATCTCGTCCTAAAAGGGACGAGAAATATGAAAGATAGTAGTGTAGTGAAAGGTTTCACTCGGCTCATTTTATACCAAGGCACCCATCATGCCTCCCTCTCATCATTGGTTACTTCTAATATAATCTCTGAACTCCTTGTTTTTTTAAAATTCTACACTAAGTTGTTGAGTCGGCTCTTTCTTTCTCAGTGTTTTCTATAACTCATTTTGTTATATTGTGCTATAAGTTAATCTATTTTAGACATGGCTAAATGTTACTTTAGGCATCATATGCTTAAAACATACATCTTCTCATCAACTTGCTGCCTGTGCAACTTAACGACCATTCACATTTGTGTCCCCAGAAATAAAAATTAGTAATAGTTATAGGGTTAAAAACAAATCCTTGAACTGATGCCTTTAGACCCCATTTGAATGAAAATAAATGTATAAATAAAATAAAATATGAATTTCACTAGTTCGACTCACGACTTGTTAGTCAGAACAAAACTTGACCGTAAGTCAATGAGAAGCTGTCACCAGTTGCAGTAATGCATTTGTGGTACTGGAAAAGTTAATAAAGGTGGTACACACAGGTATGAAATATTTCTTTAATAGGGAACACTAACAGTAAACTAGTAGCTGCAGCTGCAAAGTTTATGCTTTGTGTGACGCTCCTAGTAGGCAGCTAGCCACTTTGTGGAGAGAGATTGAGTTATTTGGAATAAAACCTATATGGAATATGGTATACATTTGATCCTCTTGACTTTAACAATCTGTAAGACTTCTTGAAACTTCATTTTAACAAATGTGTGGGTTGCTGTAATAAAACATGCATCTGTTGTTGTCTACCCCAGGGTTAAATATTGGTGGAAGACCTTACTCTGCAGCACCAGGAGCTGAAGCTGCCAAGTTCAGAAACCCAGGATTAGTGTCGCCCCATGGTGGCCTTTTCGGGAACACCTTTTTTCAAAACAGAACACTGGCCCCAAGGAGGTAAATACAAGCCAATGGTGGCCCAGTATATAGAGGTGTTTCATTGTTACTTTGATTCATTTGTTCCCCCGTGTGGGTTCTGGCACACCATTGGATAGACCCACTGCCTGTCCCTTAACAAGCATTTCATAAAAGTTTATTAATTAGGGGTATTTTCTGTTTATTAGAGTGCATCTGTCTTAGAAGCAAATGAGCAACAGTCAGATACGCCAGATCTGTCGGATGGGTTTACACTCAAGTTTTGGAAGAAGACTAAAGTCTAAAAATTGAGAAAACCAGAATTTTCTGTCCGGGGTTTACAGCTAGTAAACGCTAAGTCTAAGAAGAAGAAGTTGCATTTGTCATGTGCGACAGATGGTTTCCTTCTGTTTATTATTATTATTATAATCCTAGTGGGGGTTATTGGGTCACTTTTGGGTGGGGTTGGGGGTACTGCCCCCCTAATAAGCAAGCTGAAAATGGCGACTAATTTAGAGTTTGCTGAAATTTTAAGTGTTGGGCTGAGTTGCATGGATAGGGTAAAGTTTAGACTACGAATCAGCATCATGGCACAAGGGTAGTATTCCATAAGTGCTCCGATTTACATCTGACTCAGGCCTGAGTCAGAAGAATCTCAGCGCAGTACACAAACTTCGTAGCACTGGTGAGCATCCTGAAATACTTTAGGTAGATTTTTAACTCCAAATTTTTGCCCGGGCAGCGCTGTAAGGTATTTCCAATAGCCAGGGGATTTGTTTTTTTTAAAATGTAGGCAACAATACACACAGGCGTCTGTTCTTACTACCCAGAGGCCAAGAGAGATTTATAGAAGTCCACTTGAAAAAATTCAAGCCTTCACCGGGGCTTGAACCCGGAACCTTGAGGCAGACGCAGTGCGTTGAAACCATGCAGCCCCCTGAGAGTTGCATGGATGTCACAGCTTAGCTGTAAACTACAACACAACATGCCAACTTTCCTTTGAAGGGCAAATGCAGATGAAGAAAAAAATAATGATTTATTCATGTGTTGCAGATTATTGGACATTTTTTTTTTTTTATTATGATTGTCCTTGGATGTTGGTTGACTATCCTTCACTGTACGTTGCAGAAGCAACCCAGCTTTTTCTGTGGGGTTTGGTTTTACTAGGTAATTCTACATTCACTAGTTTGCCATTGCTTTCCATTGTCGAAATCAGCACATAGCAGTTTGCTGTCTAATTGCGCGCAGCTGGCATCTAATAGAGTACCTCAGAAATACAGCGCCTAATTTACATATGCTGACCTACCAGGTTAACCAAGCCTTAAATGGTACCAGGAAATGAGCAGGGAAGTAGAGGTGGCCAGCATAAAGTTGAACACATTCACTTAGTGCTGACTGGGCATAAAAGTGGTGTGAAAAATGTTTAAAATATTATTTTTTTTTTAATATTAAAAAAAAATACTTATTGCCAAATAAATTGTGATTGATTTTGCAGTGCCAGCTTATCTAAGGAGGTGACTGGTCGAAGCCGTCTGCTGGAGGACTTCAGAAACAACCGTATCCCCAACTTGACCCTGAAGGACTTGGTCAACCATGTTGTTGAGTTCTCCCAGGATCAACATGGCTCTAGGTGAGTGTCCACCTGGTTTGACCGTCTTATTGTTGCTGTATTTGCTGATTGTGCATTCGCGGTGCCGGTTCCTGGGTGCCCATTCACTCAAGTATTCTCAAATTTATAAGAGTAATTAATACCTCAAAACATACGGACACAGCTTGCCAGTGTTTTAAGTATCTAAAAAATATATTAGGGGCAGAGATGGACGAAGTAAGTAATTGGGGAGCTTGCGCCAGGTGATCTCTACAGAAACTGTAAAGGCCTTCCTGGTTTACCCTGAAACATCCGAACAAGCCGGCAGTGGATTATTATATCAACAGATATATACTGAGCATGCAAGGACAACACACAAGGTGAGGAGAGGGACTTTGAGCACAAGGTAAGACAAAGAACAAGACTGGTCGAAAATACGGCAGAGGAATTCAACAGCAGTACCATGTCCAGCAACCTGGACAGTTACTAAACAAGCTGAACAGTGCATAAATGCCTTTGAATACAAATGTTATAGACGGGTTCTAAGAAAAGAACAAATGCATCCATACTTCAAGAACTGAACATTTAAGAAGGTGGGCTATTTAAGTCAATAAAACACAGAAAATTGAAATATTTTGTTCACTTAAAATGTCACAAAAGTTTAGAGAGAACAATACTGGAGGGATGTATGCCTGGGAAAAGAGGAAGAGGAAGGCCAAAGAGAAGATGGATGCAGAATGTAGCGGATATCCAGATGGGTGTATCGGACGCAGGACATCTTGCTTGTGATTGAGAAGTTTTCCGGAAGATTGTTATAGTAGCAAGGTTCTGCAAAGAACAGGCTACTTACTGACAGTGTGTCGATGCAGCCAGAACAAGAAGTAGAACTGTTCATCTCCATTGATACCCGCAGAGGTAAAAGAAAAGGTGAAGAAGAAGAAGAGGCACAGCTGGAAAGGTTGCAGACATTTGTGAAAGGCTCTTTCTCTCCCTTTTCCCTTCTCTTCTTTCACTCTCTTGTTTTTTTTTCTATGAAACTTCTTGTGTTTACCGATAAGATGGCTAAAAAAAAAAAAACCCAGCCTAAATTGTTAGAAATTACAGTAACCAGGCCATTTTCAGTATTGACAGTTTTTGAAACTTTCTTGAACGGGACGTTGGTTCTGTTCGATGTGTGTCAGAAGGGTGGCCATTAAAAAACCTATCATGGCATCACAGTGTTTGCCTGCACTGTGGTGTTACATGCTTCACACTCTTTACATCCTTGACAACAGTATTGACAGCCACTGGCATGGTTATTGTAATTTCTATCACACTTTTATGGTTTTCATTTGGACCCTCTTGTATGCTCCCTCTTTCTGATCTGAAACATTAATGCCATTCATTCTAAATGATGTTTGTGCTTGGAACTCCAGATTTATTCAGCAAAAGCTGGAGCGAGCCACCCCACAGGAAAAGGTCATGGTGTTCGGCGAGATCCTCTCTGCCGCCTACTCTCTAATGACCGACGTGTTTGGTAACTACGTCATCCAGAAGTTTTTCGAGTTTGGAACGCCCGAGCAGAAGCAGACCTTGGCACAAAGAGTTCGAGGTCATGTGCTTCCTCTGGCCTTGCAGATGTATGGTTGCCGGGTGATTCAGAAGGCTCTGGAATCCATCCCCGCCGACATGCAGGTCTGTTTCTCTGGTTGTTTGTTTGTTTGTTTGCTGTGTTTAATATTTTAATGCATATTTTTTCTTCTTCTTATCCCCCAATGGAGCATAGGTCCTCAACCAACTCACGCCAAGTCGTTCTATCCTTCGCCATTACATGGAGCTCTCCCCATGTCCTCCCCATTCTTTATAACTTTATTCTCCAGCTCTCTTCTCCGTGTTTTTTTTTTTGGGTGCCTTTCTTTATTCCTATGCCCCTGTGGGTTCCAATGCAAAGACATTCTAGTTATGCTGTTCAGCACTTTTCCTATCCAACTCCAGCGCCTTTTCCTCACCTCTTGGTCCACTGGAGCCTGTTTAGTTCTCTCCCAAAACTCTACATTAGTTATTCTATCATACCATTTAATTCCCTCTTTTCTGCGCAGGAACCTGTTAATGAATGTCTGTAATTTATTAGTAATTGTCTTAGTTGTTCTCCATGTTTCTTCCCCATACAAAAGTACTGATTTGACATTAGAAATAAAAAATTTTTAGTTTAGTATTTCTTAAAATTTTTTTTTTACCTCCAGAAATTCCCTAGTGCTATGAAAGCTCCTCTTGCCTTTTGTATTCTTATTTTAATATCTCTATCAGTTCCTCCATTTTATCTGCATATTTTACCAAGAGACTTGTTAAGTATTTTTGACCAACATTGTGTTGCCGGTGACAAACGTGGACACTAACAAAAAAAAGGAGGGAGACAATCAGACCAATAGAAATTAGATGTCCACAACGTAGTTTGTCTAGGTTCTCACAGCACTGCAGTTTGGTTACCCCATATGACATGAGCTCCAAGGCCACACCACATGGACTATAAGAAGAAGACGCTGTTATAAAACACAGTGCTATCCCAAATGTTGTCTTAACTCTTGTGTCCCTTGGTGTTGTTGTTATAACTCCTCTAGATCTTAACATTATTACTGAAGGTCACAAATACTTACGAGTCAGTGAGTTGAAGTGATGCCTGCCTGGCACTGCCAGATTTAATATACGTTCTTCACAACTTATGACCGCCCACATGTTGAGTCGAGAGTTGACATCACAGCACTCGGGGCATTCCCATGCATGCTCCGCCCTCATCTTTGGTGGGCAGCGCAGAGTTCCAATAGTGATGGTACCGGTCAAAATCTGGTTAGTCTGTCTGTCTTGCCTTTCCTCTGAGTGTAGTGAGCCAGCCAGACCCTCTGGTTACATCCAGGTGCCTCATTCTCTCCAGGCCATAACAAACTTCTTTTTCTACTGATTCCGTAGAAAAAAAAAAGAAGAAAGTAACTACATTGTGGGGTCAGTAATTTCCCGGGACTGCTGCAGCAGAGCACATATTATGCATTTTTCACATTATGTACAATAATTATACATTCATGGATTGAATTTGTGTATTTTATTTACAATTTTCATGTCCCGTTTGTGGAAATAGTGTTGAAAGTATAAATTTGACTGACAATCAGTTCGACTTGAAACTTGTTTGCCGGAACGGAACTAGGTCTTAAGTTGAGGAGACCCTGTACACAGTTAGTGCCTGTTGGCTACATTTGTAATAATGATTGCAGAAACTGTTCTTGCAGGTGGAGATTGTCAAGGAGCTCGACGGCCACGTACTCAAGTGTGTCAAGGACCAGAATGGAAACCATGTCGTCCAGAAGTGTATTGAATGTGTGGACCCTAAATACCTGCAGTTCATTATTGATGCGTTTAAGGGACAGGTATGTGAAATTGCACTTCAATGGATCTTGAATTTACTTGAGTGGTGTTTATACCAAAACAGTTTTTTTGACATGTGGACATTTTTTAAAATTTACCCTCAAAAGAGGGAGTCACCGTGGCCTTAGTGGCTAGACGCCCGCCTGCGGATCGGAAGGTTGTGGGTTCGTGTCCTGATGGAGTAGGACTTTTTTTCCCCCTTTCAAAAATAACCTTGGCCATCAGGTCGACCCAGCCTTGAGTGTGTGGTACCAGGTGCAGTCCTGGGAAGTAAAGGCAGCCGGCGTGATGCTGACTACATCACCCACCAAGTGCTGATTGGTCTATAGAAATATCGGTTTAGCGCCATATTCCCAATAAGCCTAAAGGCAAGGAAAAAGCATCTTTAGTTACTTTACCCTCAAAAGAGGGCGATTTGCACATTGTATTGTAGTTCACAGCTCTTGGCTGTGATAAACTGCAACATTTGGCATTTGTGTGTGTAAAGCTTCTTGTTTCTTCATGTTCGCTTGAGTGGGTACAGTCCTGGGAAATAAAGGCAGCCGGCGTGATGCTGGCCACATCACCCACCAAGTGCTGATTGGTCTAAGGAAATATAGTCTAGCGCCAAGTAAGCATATTTGTTGGCTGGCAGTCATCGGCCAGGTTGCTCGTTCTCTTCAAGTGATATAATTCATTTTTGGAAGACTTAGGCCAGCTTGCAAGTGCCACTGTAAACTCCTTCAGAAAGTGCTGATGTCCTTTCTTTACTCTTGTTTCAGAACCTGGGTGGTGCGTGCATGTCCATCCATTTCACAGATCTGGCTTATTTATATGCAGGCTGCTGCTTCCTTTTCTCTCAGACAGATGCACTCCAACTTTGAAAGATACCCCCAACTAGTCAACTCTTACAACACACTTTTTTTTAGGAGGCAGTGGGTCTGTTTCTGTGTCTCCCCCCCTTCCACACACACACACACACAATAGGGTCCTGGAGCTCATATGGAGTGTGTTGAATTGATTGCTGAGATTTTGTAATTTATTTCATCCATTCTTGTGGGATCCAGGAGCTTTTGATTTCCGCACTGGAGGGGTCGTTTTAAAAAAAAAAAAGAATATTGGGGGGGGGGGGGGGGGAGGTTGGACAGTAGTACTAGAGGACTGAGAGATAAAAACTATACACAAGGGAGCTGAATGGTTGTAGACCATGAGGCAGACCCAGAAGACGATGGAGAGATAACGTCCAGACAGTCCTGCAAACACTTGGTGTCACAAACTGGAAAGAGAAGGCCAACCAGAGAGAGGAGTGGAGGCGGTTGATATCTGCAATAATGAACCTCAAGGGCTCGGAAGGCTGAGAAAGAAGAAGTAGTAATAGAAAACATATGTATACCAGCACAAGTTGGAGACCAGATAACATACAGCAAAGATATAGAAAGTTAAACAAAATAAATGTCTGAGAGAAAGAGGGTTAAAGACATCTTGAGCATGAAGATATGTAGGCTGGAGGAACTGGAAAAGAAAGTTAAATGCATTTTTAAAAAAAGCGTCTCAGAAAAATCATCAACATAAAATGGAATGAATTTAAAAAAAAAATTAGTTTAGAGAAGTATCTGAACAAATACCAGTTTCAGCTGCAGTAAGACAAAGAAGGTGGAGGTATATTGGGCACACTCTGAGACAAAATGAGCAAAGAATTACAAATTCACCACTGAAATGGTAAAAAAATGGTCTGAAAAAGGATGTTCAAGGGAAATATTAAGAAGAACATTATGAGAAGCTAAAAATGCTGGGCTGAACTCCATGTTAGAATTGAGAGAATTTCAAGCAATAGAGTGGAGTGGAGGAATCGAGTGCCATCCCTATGTGATGTCTTAACGGCACATAAAGGATGGCGATGACTGGAGAAGCACCATAGAGAGAGAGAGAGAGAGTTGGTCCTCGTCACATAATAAACCTAGAGACTGCAATGGGTATATTGTGAAGACAGTACTGACATTTTTAAGCTACTCCTGGATGTCTAAGCATGTCTTCACTCTCCCCAGGTGTTCAACCTGTCAACACATCCCTACGGCTGCCGGGTGATCCAGCGCATACTGGAGCACTGTACCCCGGAGCAGACCACCCTGGTCCTGGAGGAGCTGCACGAGCACACGGAGCGTCTGGTGCAGGACCAGTATGGCAACTACGTCATCCAGCATGTCCTGGAGCACGGCCGCATGGAGGACAAGAGCAAGATTGTCAACACCATCAGGGGCAAGGTGCTGGTGCTGAGTCAGCACAAGTTTGCGAGGTATGCCTCTCATTCTTGTTTGTTGGCAAGACTGTCATCTTGTTTCTGTTTGGTCTGTTAGGATATTGTACAGAGCTAGTCACAGTCAGGATATCTGTCTTCACTTATATATCAGAGGCAGAGCATCTCAGCCTAGTGCATTAACTCTGTAGCACTGGCAAGGCCCCGCTCCCCCATTAAAAAAAAAAGGAAAGGAGGAGGAAACTAAGAAGATTTTAAAAAAAGGAAGAGATGACAAAGAAGAAGGAGCTGGAGGAGATGAAGAAGGAGAAGCAGAAGAAAGAGGGGGGGGGGGGGGGGGGGGAGTAGAAGAGAAGAAAAAAGTAGTAGTAGAAATAGTATAGGCAGGGGAATTTTAAGGATTACATGGCTGATACAGGCTAGAATTTTATTTTGCCTTATCAGATTCACACACAGTATATACCGGAGGCAGTGACCACCGGCCAGTCTTTCTAACTATCGAAAGCCAGTCTGTAAGAGAGAGCAGCACACTGCCAAGGTGGAATTTTAAGAAGGCAGACTGGAAGTTATATCAGCTTCGCACAAATGTTCTGCTGGAAAATCTTAACACAGATAATGACGTAGAAAAAGTAGTCCAAGAGTTGAGCAAACACATACTGCAGGCAGCCCTAGAAGCAGTTCCAAGAGGTGCGCGTAAACAATACAAACCGTACTGGAATTGCGATCTGGAGCAACTGCACAACAATATGGAAACAGAAAGAAAACAGGCTGAGACCAGACCTTGTCAAGAGCAGTTTAACAACTACCAACATTCAAAGGCCAAATTTCAAAGAGCCAAACTGCAGGCTAGACGGAGAAGCTGGCAGGAAAAGACAAAGTCCCTAAACTTTGAAAGAGACACAAAGGAAGTTGTGGAGGTTAATTAAGCAAATTAATGATGAGAATACAGGGGAGAAATGGTTATATTGCACTGTGCAAAGAGGGAGCCATCCTAACAAGAAAACAGGCAGCTGACCACTTTGCAGATTCCTTTGCAGAAGACAGCAACATTAATGTCAGCCCAGAGAAACAGCGAGAGGTTCAAGAAAACAAACAACATACAAGACAAAAAGATATAATTCCTGAGGCACTGGTGCAGCATTTACATTCAGCGAGTTAGAACTAACAATATCAAAGCTGAGAATGGGAAAATCACTGGAACTGATGGAATCACCAACGAAATGATCAAGAACCTTGGAACAACTGCCAAAATAAAGCTGCTACAGATCTTTAATCATTGTTGGACAGTGGCAAAGTTCCTCAAATATGGAGAGAAGCAATCACAATACCTCTGCTTAAACCAGGAAAGGACAGTTCTGATGCCTCCAGCTATAGACCCGATCAGTCTTACCAGCTGCCTCTGTAAAACAATGGAACGTATTGTCAACCTTAAACTCCAATGGTACTTGGAAAGTGAAAACATTTTCACGCCGCAGCAGGCAGGATTTAGACAGTGCTACTCCACAGAAGACCAGACAACTTACCTTTGACAAGAAATTTAGGATGCCTTCCAGGAAAAGAAGCTAGTGCTAACGGCATGGATAGATTTTGAAGAAAGCCTTTGACAAGGTCTGGAAAGAAGGTCTACTGAAGAAACTGAGAGACTGCAGGGTGAATGGGAGTATGTACAAATGGGT
>CAJHNH020000493.1:0-71075 GCA_905116865.2 Candidula unifasciata
GCCCTACTAACCCCGAGTGGTATCAGGTCACAGTTACGAGGTTTGGACAGTTTCTTGTGTGCCAGAAATGGAGAAAATCGGCCACCATGGCAAGCATGGGAGGCTAAGAACCAGGGAACAGACATCGGGACGACCCAGTGTGCGCTTGGAAGACAACATCCGACAGTCCTCTGGACGACACGAGGGACTGGAAATGGGAACAAAGCCAGAAAGAAAAATGTGATAGAACGTTCTGGCGATCTCTTGGCAAACCTCTACACCCCAAGGTAGAAGAGGAGCGACTAAGTAAGTAAGTAAGGCTACTCACATGTCTGGTATTCTACTGGCCTGATAGCAATGTGATTTCTTATGAGATACATCAGTTAAGATATATTTTTTTTAATGTATTCTTGTGGCACTGTAGATTTATGTATTGTGCTGATGAATGCCTTTTAGCAGCAACGCTCACTTGTTTGACACTGTGAAGCTGACTGATTCTACTTGTTTGATTTGATATCTTTTCATTCACTCCTGTCAGTGCTGTCTAGCCAAAATGGTACAGGAAACACTCAAAATGATACTTTGCTGACTACAAGGAGAAACTATATCATCCATTTCCAAAGAAAAACTAACATAACATAACCCTGGACCCATTAGAGTCGTGGAGGTGTATTGATGGAAGCACTAGCACATAAAACCCACCATCTTTCTCTGTCATCTGCTTGATGAATAAGTGTATGATAACTTAGTCCTGTCCATTTCTTAATGCTGTCATTCCAGTTTCTCCTTTGTCCTCCTCTTCTTCGACAACCCCTTAATAATCCTTGAAATATGTCTTACCACGCGCCTAAACCAAGCTGTTTCACCACTGCTGTGCTGCAAATTTGTATATTTTGTCTCTGACATATTCATTAGTTTTGTGTTCTAAATAACTAATTCGTAAAATATGTCTGTAGCATTTACATTAGAAAGCCTGAATCCTCCTTTCCATTTCCACAGTGAGAGGCCAACTCACACTCTTTTAAGATAATAGACAACACCAGTGATTTGTAAATATTGACCTTGGCTGTGATGCTGATTTTGCTCTTCCATGAGGTATTCAGCTGCGACATTGCGGCTCTTGCCACATCAAGTCTTGTCTTGATCTCTGTGAAACAGCTAAGAAAACTGCATGCATATGAAGACAGCTATGATGGTGAAAAGTGGCTTTCAAAGAACTCCTCTTGCTTATTTTGAACATAATAGTTGTTTTGACTGATTGTGTCAAACCACTTTATTATAAAATACTGAATGTCAGTTGTTTCTGAAACTTTTTCGCCCCGCAAACACTGAAAAAACTGGATCCGTTGGAAATATTATAAACAAAATCCTTTGAAAAACAATTTTATACAGGTCACTAATAAACTTTTAAAAAAAAGCTTCTACACTTAATTGAATAAAGAAAACACTGATAGGTTGCACAATTTTACTGTATCTTGTCAGGTGCATATTACAGTAATGACTACATAAATAAAGCAAATAAGTGAATCCTTTATAACTAAGGTACAATTTAAACAAAATCAAATGCAATTGCCTGTTTTACCAGGGCAACTGCAGTGTCTGAATCATGACTTTCTTTACTAAGCTTAGGGCGGAGGTTTGTGTTTTTATTTAAACTTACAACTTGGAAACATTGCTTTGCTTCTACATTTATGTTACATTTTTAATGAAATATGTAATGGGAGTAATCTATAAACATGAAAGAGTGAAGAATTCTGTGAAATTAATTCCATGGTGTTTTAAAAAATATGTATCAGGTGACTCATGCTGCGACATCTATCAATGAGGCAACCGGAACATTTAACAATGTGGCTCTAAAAAATTATTCAGTGCACAAGAAAATCCAGAAGGCTAGACTAAAGAGAACCTGTTTCATTAAGAACGCAAATGCCAAGCTCGCTGTTCTCAAACTCTCTCCCATAATACCAAATGTTCCACTGAAACGACTGGCTCCCTTGGCTCAGGGATAGCCTGCCAACAGTCAGAATGACTGTAACAGGGATCTCCTCCAAATCATCAATGAGCAGCACTGATATGAAATCAGCTACAGAAGGAGAGATCAATAGACTTTATCCACACCAGAGTTTGATTCGAGTGTATACAGATCCCTCAGCCAAGAGAGCAGTAGGAGACGGAGGAGGAGGAATATGCATAGAATGCCAAATGGTTTAAAAATCAACCAGGCTGTACCAACAGGTTCATATTCCTCCAATTACAGAGCAGAGGCAGAAGCACTTCTAGGGGCATGTTCTTTCCTGAATGGACAACAGCACAGCAAATATAGCAGAGTTGGTCTTTCTGACTGATGCTACAAGCAAGTGTTAACTTAAAAAACACACTGTAGACTTGCGTGACAGCTGATTTACTTAGGCTCTTCAGTAGAACAATCTGTACTGCAGTGGATTCCAGGTCACTGTGGCTTGGAAGGCAATGAAATAGCGGACAGATTAGCCAGAAGCGGCAGTGACATGGTACAACCAAATAGCGACTTAACCCACCAAGAGACGAATACAATCTAGTATCCAAGAAAGGTGGCTGAATACCCACACCAGATTTTCTTCCCAAGACTCACTTCATCGCCTCTCTAGAGAGGGACAGTGTATTATATTCAGACTGAGGACTGGGCACAACAGATTTCGTCAACATGTGTTCAAATTTTTCGGTGTAGGAAATACGGAGACGTTGCACATAAAATGCTGAGCATGTGCTCCAACACTTTCAACTGTATGCTGACAACAGAGATACAATCTGGCCTGTTCCAACCACAATGAAGACAAAACTGTATGGTACACGAGAGGATATGGATTGCACGATAGCTTTCATAAAGGCTACCGGCCTCCTGATATAAGTTTTCTGACAGAAGGCTCGAAGAAGAAAATCCCCGAAATTCTATTTTAAGTTTAAATATATATGTGTGTATGTATATATGCCCAGGTTGCTAGCTCAGTTGGTTAAACCTGACAGCACGACGACCTGGTGACGAACTCCTTGTGGTCCGAGTTTAAGCCCGGTGGTAGGCAGAAAAGCCACATTTTCCCCATATTTACGGTATTTATCATGGGATCGGGGCCGAAGGCTTGCGATATCCACAGTACCAAGCCAAAGGGTTTCTAGATATTTAAAAAAAATTAATAAATATGTATATACTGTTTTTCTTCTTAGTGTTCACCAATAACAAATTTCAGCTGAAGTTCTGGATGTTCAGCCATTCTTGGACTTTGATCTTGATCCAGAACTTGAGTTTTGCATCTGCATCCGTTTTAGAAATCTGGTATATCTGCATGCAGACTTTGAAGGGAACACCCTTAATCTTTAACTAGCCAAGGAGCCCACATGGGACATTTTTAGTTTTGATAAACATTGGGGGGGGGGATGTGTGTACACACATACATACATAAATGCTGCACAGGCACAAACACAACCAATGGCATTAGAGGCCATATAAACAAGTCACCAGAAATTACAGTTAAGCAGCATTTGAGGGAATTAGACCTTACTGACCCCGTGTGGGTTCCAGAGCCCCATTGTGGGGAAAACAAGAATAGACCCATTGCCCCCAAAGCAAGCAAGCATGTCGTAAGAGTCGACTAACTGGGAGTTCCCTTTAAAGTTAGGGTGCATCGATCTGAGAGGCAAGGAACTAACAGCCTACATACAAATAAGTCAAATCTGTAAAATGGATATGTATGCAACACTCTGGTTCTGGAAGAGTCTAAAGTCTAGAGCTGGATGAACAACCAGAACTTTCCGCCTGGAGATTACAGCTGGCGACAGCAAAGAAGAAGAAGACCTTACCAGAAGTGCCAAGGTTTGCAGCTTCTTAGGGTAAAAGGATTAAATCCTCACTGCCTCTTAGTGTCAGTATATTAGCTCCTTGAGATTTACGATTTAAGTTTACTACTTTCACTGTTTGGAACAGAAAGATCAGTGAACCTTATGCCCTAAATATCATTCCATGCGCTGTCTTCTTTTCGTAATGTCTGGCCAGTGCATGTTAATGAAATCTGGCCATTTCAATAAATGACTTCTCATAACACATGTGACACAAACAAATCTGTTGTTCAAGGATCCATAATTCTTCTTCTTCGCGTTCACCAGCTGTACACTTTGGCGGAAAGTTCTGGTTGCTCGTCCACTACTGAACTGCAGTCCTGCTCCAGAACCTGAGTGTTGCGTGTGCATCAGTTTTACAGATCTCATTCTCTTGAAACAGACTGTTGGTTCCTTGCCTCTCCCCAATAAGTCGACTCTTACGACATGCTTTTGGGGAGGCAGTGGGTCTATTCTTGTTTTCCCCACAATGGGGCACCGGAACCCACATGAGGGGGGAGGGGGGGGGGGTCCATAACTGAAAACAGATTTATGAGTGCAGCTTCAAGCACTTTAGATTTAATAAATGTTACAACGTGATGACACTACACTAAACAACGCTACAGTTCAAAGATGTAAAACAATATTCCCATTAAATCTCCAGTGCCTGCTTCTCCGCTGCCAGTCTTTGTGCCACCAGCTCCTGCAGCCGTGCTTCCAAATGACGTGTATCTATCCCCTTCTCTTTCAATTCTGGTATTGTCTGACTCAAGTGGAGCTCTTCCAAAACCGGAACAGGCCTATAAATCATCTCATCCAAATCGTTTTCCTCGCGAAGGTATAAAAAGTACACCATGAAGACAAATAAACTGGAAATCACAATTAATGGTTCGTATTTGTTAGCCTCTCTGGGTTTAAACTTGGAAGGGACGTTTGCGGCACTGCTGGTGAACTTGATGGGCTCTGCGCTGATTTCTTTTTCGGTCCTCATGTAAATCTGTGTTCCGTGTATACCACAGCAAACAGGCCCAGCTCTGAAGTATAAAAAAACAAAACAAAAAAGGGATAGTAATTAAAACTATTTAATACTCTTAATCATAAAATATGGAGTCTCTGTGGGGTATTACACACAAAAAGAAAAACAAAATACGGAGAAATGGATACACAGTGATAGGGAGAAACAGATACACAGTGATAGGGAGAAACGGATACACAGTGATAGGGAGAAACAGATACACAGTGATAGGGAGAAACGGATACACAGTGATAGGGAGAAATTGATACACAGTGAGAGAGAGACAGAAAGCGTAAAACGGGCACAAAGTGAGAGAGAAAGAGTGAAACAGATACACAGTGAGAGAGAGAAAAAGCAAAACAGATGCACAGTGAAAGAGACAGATAGAAAGAGGAACAAATACATGGTGAGGGAGACAAACAGAAAGAGAGAACAGATACACGGTGAGGGAGGGACAGATAGAAAAAGAGGAACACAGAGAGAAGTGGAGACATTTGCCTTGTGCTATAAATGTTGCGAGTTTATGTCAAAGACTGCACTGTGATTGCAATTTCAATGAAAATTCCTAGGAAATGCCACTGAATCTATAGAATTCATGCCCCTTGTTCAATGTTCTCTGCAGGTGGTCAACCACTCTATGACAACGTCCAGGCTTTATAGGATAACACAATCCTCTTAACCTTAAAACCGTTATAAATGAATGTATGGCTGCGAAAAATTTATGTTCATTGTGCAGACCTGATAAGGAGAACTCACCAGGGACCCCCAAACCATCCTTATTTTAATCAGAAATAGCTCTTATTCAGATAGGAGTTCAAGCATATGGTAACTGCCAGGGAAAAACAAATTATTCTTCACAACAGAAATTCACCAATTCAAGATCGCCTTAAGCGGTCTGCTCATATTACTATTTTTTTTTTTTTTATAATTCCCCCCCCCCCCCCCCCCCCCCCCCCCCCTGCAGTCTACAGAATTAACACCCCAAGGATGCGAATCCAACAGCAACAACAATGAGCAGAACAAAAAGCTCCAAAGCAGGTGTTACGTGTCATCTCAATGCTCAGTCTACATAGGCTGGGTCACACCTGGAAGATAACAAGAGTCCCTTAGGACATCCTCTATGGCGAATTAAAGACATTATAGCAGAAGGAATGATACAGAAGGGCACAGGATATAAGTGACTCCTTGAGAATAAAAGTACATGAGGTGCGAGAGACCGAGTTTCTTTCTGGCAGACTGTGATGACACCGACGTTCTGCAAAGGACCTGCTACATGATGATGTATGTGTGTAAAGATTAACTATACAGGCTTGATATAATTATTGGGGTTGCGTGGTCTCGAGGAATAGTGTCCCCCTCGAGTGATGGAGGTCCCAGGTTCAAGCCCCGGTGAAAGCTGAGATGTTTTCACGTAGACTTATGTGTGTATATAAAAAATTCCTTGGCAGTTTGAAATCGAAAAGAGTAACAGCACTGCCAGGGCAAAATTTAGGGTTAAAAATCTACCCAAAGTATTTCAGGATCCTTGCCAGTGCTATGGAGTTCGTGCACCGCACTGAGATTTTTCAGACTCAGGCTTGAGTCAGAATTAGAACCGAGCACTTATGGGTTGATCCGTCGTTTAAACCTAAAACCATTGATAAAATACAATTGTGTAAAAGATGAGTGCTTCAAGGAGGCTTTCTAACCCCCAATGGAGCATAGGCCCTCAACTCACGCCAAGTCATTCTATCCTTCTCATGCAGTTCTCCCCATCTTTTTAACTTTACTATTAAGCTCCCGCTCCGGTTTTTTTTGGGGCGTGGTGGGGGGGAGTGGGTTCTTTCTATGCCCCGGTGGGTTCCAGTACAAAAAACATTCAAGTTATATTGTTCTTAGCTTTTCTGAATGTGTGTCCTATCCAAAGTCAGCATCTTTTCTTCACTGAAATGTGTTTAGTTCTTTCCCAAAGCTCTATATTAGTGATTATATTAGCGACTACGGTGTCCGGAAATTTGCGATCTTTTGGCAATTTCCGTTACCACGGAAACCGTTCAAAACTTGCTTAGGAAACGTCGGCTGCGGTTTCGGGATAGGTCCTAATCTCTCATGAAATTTTGCGATTGGTGTGATTTTCATCCACTCTAAATAGCTGAAAACAACGGGAAGGAACCCGATTAACAGCGCATGTCTACGACAGCCGGACGTCCTCTGTTTTTCTGTTACATCAGTTTGATTGAAAATAGCAGTAAAGTATTCAAGGTTGGCTTTGGCCTTAAACATTACCAGACATGGTAATGCTAGTTATAATTGAATTCTCCGTCCAATTTTACATTTTGTGTATAAAATTTCTTTCTTGTCCGTGGCTGTTTAGATTTACAGTGACATTTTTTCAGGCAATCGCTATTATGTGGCTGTGTCTCATTCGTCATTGGCTGCCATCATGTTCAATGACAGTCCAATGTAAACAAAGCCAAAACGAAAGTTGCGCAGTTTGGTTGCGCAGAGAAAACCTCTTGTTTCTGGGAGGCAAGTTTTAATCTCAGCTCAGAAATGACATACAAGCCTAAATGAGGTACCGTTGAAAAGAGAGTGTTTACAGCTATCTAACTGTGCTGATTTTATTGGTGTAGAGGGCATTTTAAAAATTTCACTAAAGTAAAGCAACAATGCCCCTGACAGTTGACAGTGACGTTTGACAATTTAAATAATAATCTTTTTACATTATCTAGGCAAGATAGCCAGATTGAAGTGTTAATGCACAATTACCTTTTCAGATGCAGCAATCCTGAGATAAATTTGGGATGACCCCGACAAATTAGTTTATTTAAAGCCATCTAAGCTCGCAAATGTTTTCCACAAGTTGAAAATGAGTTATATAACTTCGTGACTTTGAGAAGACCCAAGTTTGACTTTTTAAACAGTCTAGTTGTTCAAAATTCTAAGGTAAAGATACGAAACAAAAAAATGTAATATGGTAGTACTTGAAGTCCAAGTAGCAGAAAGCAGGACATCCCACAAATATTGTGAACTGAAAGCGGGACATCCAACAGATATTATGAACTACAAACGGGACATCCCACCAAAATCTAGTAGAAGTTCGCGTAAGAACATTGAACATGAATGCTAACTGGGTTCAACAGTCTGTGATAACTAGATGTCACTGTATGAACATCATCATCACGTAGATGTAACACTAGTTTACTCAAGAACAAAAGGTAAAGGTCAAAGTCTAGACAATCAACTTTACTGCACGGGGGTTTATCTCTGCAGAACTGCTAGCCGCCTACCTGAGCGGCACACAGAGCACGAACTTCGTAGCTCCGGCGACGATCCCCATTAAAACTTACACCCGTGAACTGAATGGCGCAGCCGTAAAACGAACCTGTGATATTCAAAGCGCAAGGCAAACGGCGTGACCACTTCGCCAGGGCAAGTAAGAGATACTGAAAATTGGCAATAATCACAGTCATACCATGATCATTAATATAGTTGGCATCCATCTGCCGGCCACTTTCAGGCCGTCTTCGGTTGAAGAAGGTCCTTTGCAGAGCTTGGCTGCCATCGTGGCACGTCAGAAAGACCCTAAATTCACTGAAAATTTTTCTGCTTTAGTGATCACTGTCTGTGACATACTTTGGTCATTCTTATGCTGGTTGACTCCTGTCCTTTCTCAAGGAACCATCATTCCATACCATTGTGCAGTTTCTTTTTTCAAGTCAGATGGCCTACACCTATGAAGTCACATGTCAGCTGCAGGCCCCTCGTGGTTTCCCTATAGCTCGCTATGCACACTTCCCAGTGTGGGTTCTGGGACCCCTTAATGGAGAAAACAAGAATAGATCGATGTCTTCATTCTCCTTACCTTCCTGGAAAAGGAATTGAATAGACCCACTGCCCCCCCCCTCCCCTCCATGGTGTAGAAGTCGACTGATTGGGAGTGCATTTGCCCAAACTGCAAGGAACAACTAACTGCACAGAAAAAAGCCAGTAAAACGGAGCTTACAGCCAGTAAACAAAAAAGAAAAAGAAAGCTGCACACTTTGCTCTTGAGGACAGATTTCCCTGCATAGTTGTAAGCAGAGTGGATAGGTCTGCAGAATATGCTCAGGTGTTTGCGATTCCACACATGCACACTGTGTTTGGGGACTATACATTCTTAAGTTTATGCATGTGGCAGCAGTGTCTTGTTCTTAAATAAGCGATCGCAAGGCAGGTCAGTCTTACACTCGGTCCTTCCAAGCACTCATCTTTCAGTCTACAATTGCATATTGTCAGCTATACAAACGTGAAGACATGTGCATACTTCGTGTAGAGTGGCAAGCTTTACTTTAAAAGTCCCGGGCATCCTTCGGATGTTGGGAACTGAGCAGGCCGATTGACTGGCTTGTTCTGCACCAGTTGGTTGGAAAATGATGTATGACGTTAGATAATGTGAGGGCCCTTTGAGAACAGTTTGAACAGTGCAAAGGCGCAGATAAAACATTACGGTCCGAGGAGAATGGCGCAGCGAGGAGTTATCAGGGACTCTGGTCGATCTTTAACACTCCGGGGAAAGTAGGATAGAATCAGAAAGTTACTGGTGCCATCGGAACTCTTCGTGTGCTGCTAAAGATGGGGACGGAGCGCTTATGAGTGTTCAGTGCTATGTGTCGATTCTCAATTCCACATACCTGCCTGACACCCAATGAGTCGCAATATGTATTTCAGCAGATTAAATCTGAAGCTGGTTTGAAGATGAAAGAGAAATGACACTGGCTCCCAGATTTAGGTCGGCAAAATCATGGGAAGTTAAGGTGACCATCATAATGCTGACCATATCTCACACCAAGTGCTGTTTGGCCTATAAAATAGGCGTCTAGCCTTACATACTGCACACAATATGCCTGAAGGGTCCTTTACTATGTGTAAAAAAAGGTCCTTAAGTTTAATGCACTTACTTATACTCAGCTGAAAATAATCTTTGCAGCACGCATCTCTATTTACAAGATATATAGAGTTGGCCGTGCTTCGCAGCATATTAAAGAAACAGGTGTGCACCCATGACACGTCGAACTGCCAAAATCTTTTCTCTTCCCTGTTGCATGTAATTGACTCCTTTTTAAGTGGGCAATCGTCTTCTTGGGGTTTTAAATTCATTAAAATGTTTTTTTGTTTCATTGCCTCTTTGCTAATAGCCCATTGTTACTATTCACTATACATAACCTGCTGCAGGTGTTGGTAACTCTGGTGGCTGCCTTATTAATAGGTGTTAGTTTTTTTTAAATATGGGAAAGGACTTTTATTTTGGTTTTTCTACCACAGGAATTAAGCAATTATGAGTTGACCTGCTTACAATGCTGCAACCTCCAGTATAAATGGAAATTTATCACCAAGTGGCAGGTTTACTTTTGTATGAAAGGACTGACTCTACACTGTATAGCTATAGCCATGAAAAGAATCCAATCAGTCCACTGATAATTATTATGCATATGTTTTTTTTTTGTGTGGCTTAGAAATACTAGTTATCACAGGGGTTGTCCAAAAGCCTAAATGTATCTTCCTGAATCCTAGACTAATGCCATTTACTGTATTTTTATTTTTAAATTTCTATTTTCTGCATTTTAAAATAAAACCATTTATCTTGTCATCCGACTATGGTGCGCAAAGCCAGAAATGAGTTGTTGCAACGCTATTATGTTTCTGTACCATGTTGGGAGGTCATCAATTGGCAGTACTTCTAGCACAATGGACCGTCAACCCAGTTTCAGGGTAGTTCACAAATTATTTGAGCAATAGTGACACCCTGCTCTCTCTGACTGACTGAATTAACCAGGAGAGGATAGTTGATCAGCTGACTGATGAGTTAGGAGATGCCTACCAAAATGCAAAGTCTGGATTCAACTTTTGGTTTAACAGACCAATGCACCAAAGCCCTGGTCATCCACTGCACCCGAGTTCATCTCCAGACGTCTTGCCACGGAACTTAGATGGACCTAAGTGATGAGGTCAATGAACTGCGCAACTCTTTCTCACAGCACAAGTCATCCACTATGTAAACCATCACAGGCCGCTATTAAATTATTATCCACTCTATAGTTTTAGCCGGTTCCCCTTGCAATAACGGTCGCTACTTGGACGGCTGCTTAGTTCAGTCCCCTGGCTGCAGTGCAATTATGAAGTGGACAAGGCACGAATCACAAAACATGGTGTCTAGACCTTGCGCTGCAACTCACATTAGCCTAATCCTGTCATTTGTGTTGTTCCCTCCGTAATAGCACTGCAGCCAGGGGACTGAACTCTAAGCAACCATTATTGCAAGGAGAGCTGTTTTAGCCTGCTCTGCATTCTCAGTTAGCATGTCCTTTACAGAACGTTCACTCTTCACGACACGCTTGAAAGGATCCCACTCCACATGCACGAACATACTGTATTTTGTATCTTCAGGGAGGTTGACCCCCCAATTACCGTCTTTTCTCTGCGTTATTGTAATAACGCTTTATCGTTTTCGCCATTATTCTTTCCCTTCCATTATTAATTTAGTTTTTTTTTATCATGCTTGATTACAGTTAATCAGGCCATCCTCTGAATAACTGCCCAAAAACAGGGCCTCAAAGTCACATGTAACTATACTGCCAAGATTGGGACTGAACTAAATGGCTGGGATTCACATGCAAAGTTGCAGAAGTTGCTGCCCGTGAGCCCTAGCCATCTGGTTTAGCCCCGACCCGCGTAGAAGATACTCTCAGCAGTAGTCCGCAATTTACATGTGACTGAGGCCCTGTTAAATGTTTTATCCGAAAAAATTGAATTTTCTCAATGTATGTGCCAAAAGCTGTAAAATCTACTCTGTAATGCCTTTTAAAAACTACCAATTAACACTGGATGACAGAGCAGCCCTCACATACAATACATTCTTAAGCACTACAATCCAATCACTGGTTTCATTCAACATGTCTCTGAACCAGTCACATACAAACATAGAACAATGGCAGGCAATTATTTTAACAATGTTTATTATGTTGAATCTCTGACTGCCATTAAAAGAAGAAACCCAGAATTTTGCCTCCCAAGTGTTTCCTTCGGGCCTCCTCGTGGTCCATAATGCCACCAGATGTGGTCATCACAATAAAACTAGGGGAGACACACAAAAAACATTGTTAGTTCACTACTGGTGGGTGACATAGACATGGCATAACTAGCAAACACAAATTGAATGACTTACTTAACGAGCGACGTTTTGAGAGAGGAGGGAAAGCCCCGGATTGTGCACAGATCAGTTTAGCACACTTGTTACAGTAGCATTGTAGTGTCGCTTGTGACCACACATTTTCTCAATTTTGTGTTATGACATATGTGCATGAATCCTCCAGGCTTACAAGATGACATGACATTTAAGTTCATAAAAAATCAGTTTCTGCCACCCAACACCACTCCATTGGACCAGCAAGTTATTTCTAACTTTAAAAAGCTCTTCCATATCGTTGCCTGTCTCAAGGCAGGGAAAAGGGTTACCATAAGAACCCCAACATCTGCTTGGAGGAAGACGCGGATAACGAATAACGGCCCCAAATTATCGAGGCGAAAATATATAACAGAGCCTTAGTTGCGTGCCCTAAATTGTGCACTCCCGGCGACTTCCGTCACTGTCGATAGTAACCCCTATGCCACTTAAGCAGAGTAGATTGGGGATAAACTATGTTGCTGAGAATCACAAGCAGCATCTGCCTTCAATTTCATTTGCTCGTGGGGCCCAGCCATCTCGTTTAGCCATAATCCTTGCGCGTGAGCGCAAATGAGTGACTGATGCCTTGTTAGGGTATGTTTTTGGCCTCAATAATTTGGAGACCGTTATTCGGAAGAGAGCTAAAAAAGCTTTGGCCAGAGAGCGATGTCGATTTGTCACTTTGGGGGGGTTTGAGACAGTACCGGTGGAACCTGTAGTCAACGAGATTATGTCTTTGGTCACTATCATGGGATTGTATGTGGATATAACAGTGATATCGAAGAGCACAGCCAGGAGCTGACCACCGAAAAGCTTATAGAGATGCATTGTGTTTCACAGCAAAAAGTTTTTCAGAGGAGTAGTAGGAGTTAACAGAAAAGCAACAATCTGCTGGTGAAATAAGAGAAATGCTGAAAGCATGGGAAATTTACATCCCACATTAAGAAGCATCACCCTAATAATGAAGTGGCTATAGGCGCTAAAAATTTATTAAATAATAATGCTGTGTCGTTTTTTTTTGTCAAATTGTGAAGTGTCGGCAAAAGCAAATGTCTTAGGATGTCTTTCTAGTTTATTTTTTTTTTAGCTTTGTATAATTATTTTGACTTTTTCCTGCAAATCAAACTTGCATTCTATGTGGGTTCGTTCCGCGTTTGAAGAAAAGATGATTCACTCTCCTTAACAATATGTATATAAATTTCTTTGAATAAATGTTATACATAGCAATTTGTGGTGTCAATCAAAGAGTGATTCTGGAACGAATTATGCTCGTTAAGCAAAGCTCCACTGTACTTGGTGGGACATCTGCCTAGAAAGAGATACCTTTCTTGAACCCCAGCAGAAATATTTGACAATAAAAAAAATTAACTGAATTTCTTTTTCCTTATGTCCAGTGGCTTAGCTACGTTCTGTCCAGCTAAGCCAGTATTTGCACCTGTCAGCTGACACACTCTACTTAATCTAGTGTCTGTTGACAAGGGTAACCTCTCAGGTACTTTTGACAGACAAGCCATAGAGATCTTGCAAAATGTAATGTACACCTCCCCAAAACTAATTACTACTAAAAAATGTTCAGTTAGTGCTGTTTTTACAGAATTTGTCTACTGTGCCCTCTTTCATAAAAAAGAACGTGAGAAAAACAATTCAGCAAAACAAATTATAATTATAACTCACCCAAACTGCCTAGAGGGCAGAAGGTTGTTTGTCCACTTCTCCAAGTCCCTGATAGACACGTCAAATCTGGGGCTGACCACACCACACTGAAAACAACAAGTACCATAGTGATAACTGTACATTATTCTTAGCCAGGAAAAATGGGAATGACAGATTATAATATCACTACAACAAAAGGTTTTATTGTGCTGCTGGCACCTTGGCTCAGAAAGCTCAGAAGCTTTTTTTTTTAAATGGCTTTAACCCTATACATCCAGATCATGAACAGCACGGTTGTACTCAAGGTTTGTTGTGTTCTTTCTGCATTATATTACCCTTACTATGGCTTCCAAGAAAGTGAAAGCTATTACTGACAGTAGTGTTAAGAATCTTATTATGTTACAGTAGAAATGAAGTAATTATTACCATGAGAATAATATTCATATTTCTGATCTGCGCAATACAGTTAAATTTACAAGCCGTACTGTCTTGAACAAAAATGCGCTAAAGACAAGTTTTTTTCTTATACTGCAGGAATTCCCATTTAAAAAGGACGAGGGCAAAAAA
The DNA here is from genome assembly GCA_905116865.2 of Candidula unifasciata. NCBI lineage: Eukaryota > Metazoa > Mollusca > Gastropoda > Stylommatophora > Geomitridae > Candidula > Candidula unifasciata. The sequence goes on from CAJHNH020000493.1 coordinate 14,247, forward strand.
GAAATCACTGCCTGAAGCTGAAATGTCAGTGCTGCAAGCTGCAGGGGCGGATCCAAGTACCTATGTACAATAATAGCTACTTTAGCTAATAAAGAATTCTATTTTTTTGTGTTGTAAACCTCTTGCAGAAAGTTCTTAAATGTCCACTGGTCTTTTTTCATTGTGTGCACATCCGTTTCACTTGTAAGCAAACTGGTAACTTTTAACCAGAAGCAATTCTTTAAAGAAAATCCTAGGCTATGTATTCTAACTTCAAGGATGCCACACACACACCCCCCCCCCCACTTGCCAATTAGTCAACTTGTATGACATGCTTGTCAGGGGAGGTAGCGGGTATATTCTTGTCTTCCTATGGGGTCTGGAACTCACATAAGGACATCAAGGGATAACAACCACATAATTAGTCTACAGCATTTAATTACAAGTCTTTCAAAACAAGCCTTGGTGTCCTTAAACCAGGAGTCCCAATATCTTAATCTCAAAATCGTCAATGATCTTTCCAGTGCTCAGCTTTACCTTCTGTCTACTGTTTTCTTCTGCATTTTTTTTTTTTACACCCTAGCATGTTTACACCTAGTTACACCCCAAGGATCCCTTCTCTGCCTTCAGAGCACACAGACCGTTTAGTACTTTTCCTTCTTTGGCATTCCGAGCCGCTGAGGTTTGCTGTAAATATTACCCACCTACATATCTAGCTAAATTTTTCCAGGTGGTGACATGTCTGAAAGGTATCTTTATAGTTTCCCTTGGTCTGCCACAAAACAATTATACTCGCTCTAAATTCTGCACAACGCTTGGGGATCAGTTGCATTTCTTCAAGACTAGCCATCTTTATTACAAATTTCAACTGCTTTTATAACAGAAAACAAACACTGTACCTTATTTAATCTGCCTGTCAGATTAACAACAATCTTGCCAGCTCTGTGATCGTCAATCTGTTCAAACTCCCCAATGTAACCTTGAATACAGAGACAAAAAAATCCAAATCAATGTGTGTGACCAACAAACTGCAAAAAAATATTTTAGGCCAATAGGATTCACTACAAGCAACAGATAAACCACTATGTCTCTTATCTGTCTGCTGGGGTGTCACAGTAATATTTCAATGTTGTCATACCCACAAATTTTTTTTAGGATGTAAGTTAACGTGGCGCTTGCTTAAGATTGTTCTGTGTTTTTTTTATGTTGCCACTAGTGTACTCTAGATTACTGAGACTCACAAGCAAATAGAATAAAGAAAGCTGCAGTAGCTGCTGCCTGTGAGTCCCAGCCATTTAGTTTAGCCCCGCTCCACACACACAGCGGCACAGGAGATACTCTCGGCGGCGGTCTGCAATTTACATGTGGCTGAGGCCCTGTTAGGGTATATTTTCAGCCTCAATAATTGTGGACCGATAGCCCCCTTTTTAAACCACTGTGGCGTTGTCGGCTATGACAAAAATATTTGTTTTCTGGCCTGTGGTGTCAACATTTTCATCATTGCGCGTAACAGAAAAGTTTTAAAGTATAAAAATGTACTGCAAACTCACCATGCTTCATCATGACAGTGAGAAATTTGACGATGACCTTTGATGCTGGCCTCAGCAAGACCTGGCGTTTGCCGCGCTTTTCAGCCTTGGAGATAGAATTGAGAGCATCTGCTAACACGTTCATGCGCACCATCTTGGCAACCTGGACAGAGACAAGGGACACAACTTTAATTGTGCCCTAAATCATGCTGTTGACATTTAACCTTTACTAAACACTGCATTAAAGCCTGCTAGAATATTTAACCAACACATACCTATACATAAGTTACTTTGGTGTAGCTGCTAGATTATTTTAAAGTTTAAATCAAAATGTAGTGGGGATATGACTTTGACTCAAAGGTTGTCTCAATCTGAAATAGGTTTAGGCAGAGTCCTGAAAGTAAATGATACTAGTGAGATTATCACCACATAAGCCATCGGCTCAAGTGCCGGAAGTCTTAAATATAATAGTCTTATCACTACACTACACAAGACACATAAAGAACCCTCCCCCTGAAACAAAAAATTGGTTTCTGGCGTTTTTGAAACGCATTAAAAATGTGTAGACAGAATTTAACAATTTACAGGTCTCTTTTTGTGACGTGTAACTAAATTCAAGAAGTTAAAACGCAACATTTACCTACACGTCATATGCTTCTTTTTTTTCCCGTTCACCAGCTGTAATTTCTGGCTCTTCTGGTTGTTTTGGACTGCAGTCCTGTTCCAGACCCTGAGTGTGCATGTTTGACAGATCTGACTCATTTGTATGCAGACTGCTGGTTCCTTGCCTTTCAGGGAGATTCACTAACTTTGAAGGAAGCTACTCTTTCGACATGCTTTTTGGGTAGGCAGTGTGTCTAATCTCCCCCCCCTCCATAATACTACTAAGGAACCAACACGGGAAACGTCATATGCATATAGTTCTAGGCTTGTACTGAGATAACTAAGACAAGCAGACGGATGGAGCAAAATAAAACAGTGAAAAGTAAATATTTTGAAATATTGAAGGCATCACTTTCATTAATCATTATTCTTCGACTTCGCGAAATATGGATCGAAAATAAACCACTTTATTTCACCAACATGAGCTCAATTTCATGAACCCTAATATGTAACACAATCAAATATGATAATAGATTCGTTTAAAAGGTTTAATACCGGAAAAAGAGTCAAATCTCTTTAGTAATATTGAAACACGAAATACTTTATCTACGCGTGCAATCAAACAATGGACATTGGGTGTCTACTTTAAATTACACTGCAGCAAAAGAAATACCTGAAATATACAAGAATAACACTAAATGGAAAACTAATTATACCACTGTGTTGATAAAACCAAATAAGTGCGTAAGTTATCACAGAATGCTTGGATGAGAAACGATTTTCAAAATGGCACGAAAGAAAACCAACCTTCTCGGTGACTGCTTCGGGTGAAAAAAGAACGTTAATTCAGGTGTATTTCCGGTTGTTAACATTACTACTTCCGGTAACAGTAGTTACTTCCCCTAATCACCCTAGAGTCAAACCTCCTTCCTGAACCACAACTGCTTTGTACATAAGCAATAATACATATAAAATTATGTTTTTCTACTTCTCTTTCAAGTCCCCTCCCCCTCCCCTTTTTTTAAAGTAGGGACCTTGGAGTGATTTTTACGTTATGTTGAAAGTTAGGCTGTATTATATACACTTTTTGGCAACACTGTCCCCAAACTAACATGTCGTATAAGGCAATTTATAAAATTAGAAGTTTATTGAAATCAAATGTATTGAGACAAAAGACGCAAATATCGCAGCCTTGTTGTAAGCCAAAACAGCGTCCCAACCACCATCACCAGAACCTGGGAACTTGACTGACTGACACCCGATGACACGATGTGCCACCATGTGGATGAGGATCACCGTGGAGAGGTCCCAGAAACCGCGTTCAGCCATTAGGCTATATTGCGGCCCCTGTCAAGAGCCAGGGTGGGGCTTCAAATAGCGAAAAATTTCATCCTAAAAAAGACGATAGATTATGATATGCCTGGGAACTTACGCAAGTGGAGGCCCACTTCAACTATCCCCATCACCCCCCCCCCCCTCCTATCCCCACCCATTTCCGGCACACAACACATTTTTAGTCTAGAAAACAGACTATACAGTGGCGCCTCCATGTGAGTCTAATAATGGCTGACTCTATTTATCTGGAAAAGGCTGTGGCATCTTGTACAGATGCGATCCTTCTTGGTATACCACTCGCCTGTTATAACTGGCGAGCCACAAGCAGGAGGAAAAGCACTAGTATTATAGGTTTACTCAGTTTTACTGGGTGTGGGCCCTTTTAGAAATACAAACAAATAAGAGACCGACAGATACTCCTGCCTCTATGAGGGAGCCATTTACCATGTATGAACTACAAAATGCCATTTCCAGGCTTAAGTTAAAAAAAGTCTGCAGGTCCAGATGAAATCAGCAATGAAATGCTAATCAACCTGAGCTCATCTGCTAAAGTAAAGCTGCTGGAAATTTTCAACATCAGCTGGGAGAAAGGTTTAGTGCCTCAAGTATGGAGAGAAGCCATCACAATACCCATTAAAAAAAAAAAAAGGAAAAACTAAGACCCAGGCTTCAGCAGCTACCAAAGCGTTTCAATTCCGATGGTACCAGTAACCATCTGATTGTATATCTGTTTCATCCTTTCCCTGAGTGTTGAACGACAGCCAGATCACCTGGTAACATCTCGCAGCGCCATTCTCCTCAAACCGTAATGATCTATCTGAGCCTCCGCACTGTTCACTCGCTCCTAAAGGGCCCCAATATCTAACAGGAGAAGATGTAAATGGCTTGGCCACGTTATGAGAATGAATTCTGATATACCTGCCAAAACAGCTCTCACATGGTCACCAGAGGGAAAGAGAAAACAAGGGGCGCCCAAAAACAACATGGAGACGAACGATGGAAGGTGACCTGAGTGCGGCATATTTGACATGGAAAACTGCACTGAAGATTGCACAGGACAGGAAAGCATGGAAAGTCCTCTCTGAAGCCTCATGTGCCACTAGGCATAACTAGAACTGATGCATCAATTCACCCTCAGGTGGTACAGAGTCAGCCAGTCTATCTGCCTGCTTATTTCCCAACACACTAGCACGACCTGGAGAAAATATCCAAAGGATGCTAACTACCCGGGACCTCTGAAGTGATAAATGGCACGTTAATGGCATCTAGTAAGGCGTTCAGGTGTGTTGAGACAAAAGGTGAATACGGTCACAGTCTGACGATAAACAACAACAAAACATGCTAATCACGGCCTAGCGATAAACAACAACAAAACATGCTAACTGCCTTTTTAACAGCGAGAAGGAGAAGAGGAAGTACGTCACGCTGTTTGTGTTATATCAGGACCAATAAGATAATAAAAAAAGCACCCCTGTAACATTCTGCATGTTGTACACGGACACTAGAAAGGACTGGCATGAGCCTGGACACTTAATTGTCATCATAGTCACCAGCACCACCATCATCATCACCACCACCATCATCATCACCATCACCACCATCATCACCACCACCATCATCATCACCATCACCACCATCATCACCACCACCACCACCATCACCACCATCATCATCACCACCACAACCACCATCAGCATCACCACCACCATCATCATCACCACCACCACCATCATCACCACCATCATCATCACCACCACCACCATCATCACCACGACCATCATCATCGCCATCACCACCACCATCATCATCGCCACCACCACCATCATCATTACCACACCATCATTATCACCACCACCATCATCATCACCACCACCACCACCATCATCACCACCACCATCATCATCACCACCACCACCATCATCACCACCACCATCATCATCGCCATCACCACCACCATCATCATCGCCACCACCACCATCATCATTACCACACTATCATCATCACAACCATCATCACCACTACCACCACCATCATCATCACCACCGCCACCACCATCATCATCGTCACCACCACCATCATCACCACCACCATCATCATCGCCACCACCACCACCACTACCATCATCATCACCACCACCATCATCATCACCACCATCATCACCATCACCCCCATCATCATCACCACCACCACCATCATTATCACCACTATCATCATCATCACCACCACCACCATCATCATCACCACCACCATCATCATCACCACCACCACCACCACCATTATCATTATCATCATCATCACACCACCACCATCATCATCACCACCATCATCATCATCACCACCACCACTATCATCATCATCATCACCAACATCATCATCACCACCACCATCATCATCACCACCACCACCACCATCATCATCATCACCACCACCACCACCACCATCATCATCCTCACCATCATCATCATCATCACCACCACCACCATCATCACCACCACCATCATCAACATCATCACCACCACCACCATCATCATCACCACTATCATCATCACCACTCCCATCATCATCACCACCACCACCATCATCATCACCACCATCATCATCATCATCATCATGATCATCATCACCACCACCACCATCATCATCCCCACTATCATCAGCACCACCCCCATCATCATCACCACCACCACCATCATCATCACCACTATCATCATCACCACCCCCATCATCATCACCACCACCATCATCATCATCATCATCATCATCATCATCATCACCACCATCATCATCATCATCATGATCATCATCATCATCATCATCACCACCACCACCACCACCACCACCATCATCATCACCACCACCATCATCACCACCATCACCACCAACACCATCATCATCATCATCACCACCACCATCATCACCACCACCATCATCATCACCACCACCATCATCACCCCCACCATCATCACCACCACCATCATCATCACCACCACCACCATCACCACCATCATCATCATCATCACCACCACCATCATCATCACCACCACCATCATCATCACCACCACTATCATCATCACCACCAACACCACCTGGGTGATCATGCCTCTCCACAATCTGCGGTACTCTGCAGCATGTATTAGTTTGTGTGATGACACACCTCCACGGCGTTCAACAAGACTGTCAAGAATCTTCTCATTGTCTTCCTCTATCCCTCCTTCCACAGATCTTTCCAGTAGCCACAACATAATCCTCTTTCCCTATTCTCATTACATGGCCAAAAATTTATGACTGTCTTCTTCTGATGTCTGTGATAAGTTGTCTTCGGGCTCCTGCCTCTTTCAAAACCTCTTGGTTGCTATTTTTGGCTGTCCAAGGTATTTTAAGCATTCTTCCGTAAAACCACATCTCTGAGGCCTCAAGAAATTGTTTGGCCTGCCTACTGATTGTCCAGGACTCACAACCATTTGATAAAACTGGTTGTATGTAGCAAATAAGAAATCTTGTTCTCTCAGTGACAAAGATATATTGCATAAGATGTTCTTCATTTTATAAAATGCAGTTTTTGCCTGTCCTATTCTGTTTCTTATCTCAGTAATGCATCTTCCATCTGATGTTATCCATTAGGAATAGTAAACTTAAATTCATCTGCAAGTACTTTATGTTGTTCACTAAGAAAAAGTCACAAGTGAAAAATTAATAATATGATGTATGAAAGAAATACACAAACATACTTTCCAAACATATATGATTTAATATAAAATATATTACACAAGCATAATTCATATGTAAAGTTTCATGTATGTGAATGTAAATGATGAGTAACATGTATGCGTTTACCACATAGTAAATTACTTATGAAGCATATTGATTACTAATTTGAGAATCGGCATCATATCGGGCACACCCGAAGATGCTTCGTTTCCTGTACGAAATATCCTAACGTGTAAATGCTCATTGTTCCAGTAGCACACTGGTTGAATACACAATGTACACTTCCTCTCATAACTCCTTCCTTGCTGGATCCACATTTCTTCTTCTTCTTCGCATTCATCAGTTGTATACTCTGGCGGAAAGTTCTGGTTGTTCGTCCAATTTTGGACTGCAGTCCTGTTCCAGAACCTGAGTGTTCCGTGTGCATCTGTATTACAGATCTGACTGCTGGGACTGCTGGTTCCTTGCCTTTCAGGCAGATGCACTCCGACTTCGAAGGAAGCTCCCAATTTGTCGACTCTTACGACATGCCTTTGGCTAGGCAGTGGGTCTATTCTTGTTTTCTCTATAATAGGGCCCCAGAACCCCCATGGGGATGGATCCACATTTAATTCCATCTTCGCGGAAGCTATGGTAATCAAACTATGACTTTTATATCTGTAGCAGTTGAACCATAATGTTGCTATGGTCACTGGAGATAACTAATGGACACTAGCATTTAAAGCATCAGGTAATGACAGTTCAAGCTTCATAGTTGCTCCATTCCTGTGCCAACAGAAACCACACAGAATGTCTATCACCGTCTCTTCTAGAAAATAAATGGGTTCTTTATTAAAATCTTACCCCAGATGACGTCATAGGACAGTCCAACATTTTAAAGGGTGATAAGGCTGGGTTCTGTGCTTTCTGATGCTTTTAACGACCCTAAAACATCTAGAACTGGCCCTAACCCCAACCCACCTACTTCCCACAAGAGAGTGCAGCCTAGGTTCCACGACTGCATGCAGCCTAGGTCCCACGACTGCATGCAGTCTATTTACCATCACCTGGAATATTATACTGTCCAGTGACCTGTGGATTTCCCCTATTTGGGGTATGATATTAATAAAGCACCCAAAATACATGTATAGCTAACCAGCCAGAGTGCTGTCGGAGATGATCACTACCCAAAAGAGATGCATAAGAGCTAAGCAGGTGCATAACTACATCCCAATCAGAACCACTAAAAGAATATTATTATTGACGGCTTGTGATGTCCCGCAAATTTAAATTTTCATTTCAGGTTCATTTCAGTTGCAGCTTATTTGACAGCAATCACTATGAGTTTTGTTTGTTTATCTGGGTCATTTGGGTAAAGATTCAACATCACAGCATTCAGAACAAGCCCATACTGGCTCCGTCTCCCTCTTCAACAACAAGTTGAAGAATTTCCACGAGTTTTCAATATCTTCCATTTTACTTGTTACCTCATCCTACGAGCGAAAGATTACCCCACCCATCCATGGGCAGTTACGGTACACCCCTTAGGTTGGGTCAGTCACGCCAACCTATCTGCCTGCTCATTCCACAATACGCCTACATAGCCCAGGCAGAATATCCATGTGACTCTTACCACTTGTGACCTCTGGGTTCACGCGATCCTTTCCAAATGAAGAAAACCTGATTCCATCTTCATGAGTATGCTTGGAAAATCTGATACTATGACAACATGTGTGATTGAGATTTTCTACACCTATAAGAACATCTCTCCTTTCTTTTTTCTTTTTATAATCAGATTTATTCTGTTGTCTTTTTCCTCCCATAAATGGGAGCCCTAAGTCTTTGCAGAGAGCATTGATCTTATATATGATAAACAACTGATACCTTATGAAGTTCTTGTAACAACCAGTACCAGACTTTATTGTAACCCAAATAAATAGCTCCTACCATCTTTCCTCACAAATAAGACCGGGTCTATATTTTTTTCCACCACGAGATGCCTTAGGAAACAATAAAGTGAAAATGAGCATGAATAAAAACTGGATTATCATTGAATGAAATACTCTTTTCTTGACTCCTCCCTGCAGAAATCAAACCTTGGTATGTCAAGGATTGAATTATAAAACTATTTAACTAACCTCAACGTAGTCACACAGAAAGCACATATCCCAGCATGGTTAAATACAGCAAACAACCAACAGGCAAACAAACTTCAACGCCTATTCACACAGTAAAATTTACCTCTGTCACCCTGAAAAAGTCAGTTTTCTGACTTTTGAAGGGTCTGATGTCATTGGGCAGTCACCAATAAACCTATTATGTGGGACGGAAGAAAAATGAATTTGCTTTGACCCATATCTGGGTTCTGGGGTTTCAGTGTAGGATAGACCCACTGACTCCTAAAAAGCATGTAGTAGAAAACACTTTTAGGGTTTCCTTTAAAGCTAGAGTGCATTTGCCGAAGAGACAAAGAACCTTCTGCTTACAAATAAGCAAGGTATGTCTTCGTCTTCTTTGCGTTCACCGACGGAAAGTTCTGGATGTTCGTGGACTTCCAGACTTAAGTCTTGTTCCAGAACCTGAATGTTGCATGCACATCCGTTTTACAGATCTCACTTATTACTATGCAGACTCTTGGCTCTTTGCCGCTCAGGCAGATGTACTCCGAATTCGGAAGATGCCCCCAATTAGCCGACTTTTAGAATATCAATATGCATTTTGGGGAGACAGTGGGTCTAATCTTGTTCTCCGCCACAATATGGCCTTGGAGCTCACACAGGGAGCCAGGTATGTGAAATGGATGTGCATGCAAAACTCAAGTTCTGGGACAAAACAAGTCCAGAAGTGGATGCACAGCCAGAACTTTCTGCCAGAGTTGCTGTGTCAACAAAACCCTGTTTTCTTGGCCAAAACAAAGGTCACTAACAAGACAAGAGGAGAGAGGATTGCGAATACCAGCATTAAAGAGAAAGTTAGAATAAGACCATGTCTGTATTATATTGACAAAGAATGAAATGGTTCAGCCATCTAGCGAGAATGCAGCCAGGCCAAACTGCATATAAGACTTTTTACTGCAGAACATCTGGGAGGAAGGTGAAAGGAAGACCAACTAAGAGGTCAATAAATGGTGTAGCAGCCACCCCAGAAGCACAAGACAAATACAGAAAACCACAACACTGGGCTCCAACCTGGTATCAGTGAGACGACAAAACCACGACACTGGGCTAAAACCTGGTATCAGTGTAACGACAAATCATGACGCTTGACTACAACTTGGTATGAGTGAGATGACAAAACCACGACACTGGGCTACAACCTGGTATCAGTGAGATGATGAAACTACGACAAAAGGCTACAACCTGGTATGAGTGAGTTGACAAAACCATGACACTAGGCTAAAACCTGGTATCAGTGAGATGACAAAACCACGACACTGGGCTACAACCTGGTATCAGTGAGATGATGAAACTACGACAAAAGGCTACAACCTGGTATGAGTGAGTTGACAAAACCACGACACTGGGCTACAACCTGGTATCAGTGAGATGATGAAACTACGACAAAAGGCTACAACCTGGTATGAGTTAGATGACAAAACCACGACACTGGGCTACAACCTGGCATCAGTGAGATGATGAAACCACGACAAAAGACTACAACCTGGTATGAGTGAGATGACAAAACCACAACACTGGGCTACAACCTGGTATCAGTGAGATGATAAAACCACGACACTGGGCTAAAACCTGGTATCAGTGTGACAACAAATCATGACGCTTGACTACAACCTGGTATGAGTTAGATGACAAAACCACGACACTGGGCTACAACCTGGTATCAGTGAGATGATGAAACCACAACACTGGGCTACAACCTGGTATGAGTGAGTTGACAAAAGCACGACATTGGGCTACAACCTGGTATCAGTGAGATGATAAAACCACGACAAAAGGCTACAACCTGGTATGAGTGAGATGACAAAACCACAACACTGGGCTACAACCTGGTATCAGTGAGATGATAAAACCACGACAAAAGACTACAACCTGGTATCAGTGAGTTGACAAAACCATGACACTAGGCTAAAACCTGGTATCAGTGAGATGATGAAACCACGACAAAAGGCTACAACCTGGTATGAGTGAGATGACAAAACCACGACACTGGGCTACAACCTGGTATCAGTGAGACGACAAAAGAAGAAAAACAAAGGAAATCAGTTACTTCTATTCTGTTTGCATTTAGTGATTACACTTTCCTTCACATAATAAAAATCCTCTTTGTGTAAAATAATCACTTTGAAAACGAAAAATTAATTTTTAATAAATGGGGGGGGGGGGCATTATGATGAAATAACTAGTAGACTTGCCTATCTGCTCTGTGTTCACAGGTTTCAACCTCTAAGAATTTTTTAAAAACTGACCAAAACAAAAAAAATATTTCTACTTTTTCTGGTCCTCTAGTTTTTTTAAGGCCAAGTTTCAAGAGAATTGTAGCAATGCATTACTTTTAAAAAAAATTTGGAAAGGTCAATTTCAAAGATTTTTACAGGGGAAAGGGGTAAATGCAGAACTAGGGCAGAGATTTAGAAAAAAATGTTTAAAAATATTGTTTTTACAAGAATAGCAATGTCCTGCAAGTTTAAAATTAAAAAAAAAACCTTCTGACCGGCAACAAATCTGTAAAAGGTTTGAGGTTTGACAATGGATCAACATCCTGGCACACAGGTAGTAAACCATTAGGGCTCCCTTCTTCTTCTAACTCAAGTCTGAGTCTGAAGAAGCTCAGCACAGTGCACAGGCTCTGTAGCACTAGCGAGGATCCTAAAATACTTTGGGTAGATTTTTAACTCCAAATTTTGCCAGAGCCGCACCGTTAGGCTACTATTTTTGATTTCCAACTGCCAAGGGATTTTTCACGTGCGCAACAATACACATATGCGTCTGATCTCACTATCCAGAGACCAGAGGGAATTAAAAATCTGTAAGACTGAAAAGTTAAGCTGAGTTATGAACAGACGTTACAACACTGGGGACATTTTCCTTAACTGTGCTCCCTCCCCATCTTCAGTAACAAGTACAGTATCAGTAGCAGTCTGATTGTATATTTGTCTTGCTTTTTCTCAGAGCACTCTGTTGATCAGATCCCATCAGATATAAGGCCATACAGCTTAAACGGGAATTCCCGTTTTTGTGAGGCTGGCATGGCTGGTCGGTGGTACATCTATCTTGTCATGCATCAACTTACTATTAAGTGGTGCAGAACCAATCAATCTGGACAGTCATGACATATGTATGCAGGTAGTTTTCATGTCACTGTAAAGCTGCAAACTAAATTTTGTGGTATCTTATACCAGGCTTATTTGCACTAATGGTCATCCATTCAAGTTTACAATGAACTCCCATGTTACTTCTTTGGTCATGTTGGATTTGCTAAGACTGCAGACTGTGTCCATTTTTTTTTCACAAGAGATAGAAACGGACATTCTGTGTGATTTTCAGGAAAAAGCCACTAGAGGTGACTAATCTGCTATAAGTTGTAACTGCAATTGCATAATCATGCAACTTCCTATGCCATCTGGATAGATAATCACATCACATAGGTGCGAATGACTTCTTCTTCTGCATTCTTCTTCTTCTTCTTTTTCTGCGCATTCCCCGGCTGTAAATTCTGGATGTTCATCCAGCTCTGGAATTTAGTCTTGTTCCAGATGCTGAGTGTTGTGTGCCCATAAGTTTTACAGATCTGACTTATCTGTTTGCAGATTGTTGGCTCCTTGCCTCTCAGGCAGATGCACCCCAACTTCGAAGAAAGCCCCGAGTTAATCAACTCTTACGACATGCTGTTGAGAAGGCAATGGGTTTATTCCTGTTTTCCCCACAACAGGGCCCCGGAACCCACATGGGAAACTGCACTCAGTATCAGCGATGCTAAACTGTTAAACAGTTTCGTCTAGGTCACAGACAGGATGGGATGTCTAAGATCGTCACAGTCTCACAAATTGTCTTGTAGTCAATCTCCACAGGGTGAGGACCCCCCCACCCCCAACCGATGCCAGGAGTTAGTAGGGCAATCCTGCAGTACATGGCCAGGAGTCAGTTTGGCTGCTCTGTATTCACAGGTGGCTGATTCTGTAATGCCCGTCTTGTGTAGGTGGCCTCTAAGACAGCAGTGTCCTAAAAATTATTATATTTCTTTTCTGTTGGTGGGTAATAATCAGGTCATCTCCTTGTGAGATGAAAGTTTTCGTTATTTGAAGCCCTACTCTGGCTCTTGCCAGGGGCTGCAATATAGCCCGACCATAAATATGGTCTAATGGCTGAACACGGTCTCAGGGACCTCCCCACGGTGATCCTTACCTACATGGTGGCACTTTGTGTCATCAGGTGTTTATCGCTTGTGTGATGTCCTGGTGGGGTAAAAATCTACTACTACTATTCTGTTGGTGGAAATGGCAGAAAAAAAAGATGAAGAAAAAAAAAAACAAGATACATTTGTAAACAGGTTTTACCATATTATAACAACCAAACACCACAATGACCCTACGAGCCAAATTTAAGATGTCAAGCCAAATAGAATAGATTCCACATTTCCCATTCATCCATAAAAAAAAAAATGTTTAGGGGTCCTACAGCACAAGGTGTCTCTATTAAAATGTACACAAGAAAACAGTCTTTCCATCACAACTTTTAGCTACGTTTCCAGGAATTTCTTACTGTCTTCTTCTGGCTCAAAGCCATCCCTTCTATGTTCCACACCTTGTTCTTGTGTTAGAGCACTGTTGAGTATAGTTGTGCCATGGGATACGGTCGTCTCCTTGTTTTCATACGTAGACACTTGAGGATGACACACAGAGTCATTGAGAAAGCTGCTTCGTTCGCCGGATGTACTGTAGAAGCTCTTGGTATGGAGGGAGAATCCAGCTTCGCTAAACACAGATTCTGGGTCAGCGAGGGACGGTTTACTTAAGAGATCATCCAGGTATGTGTTGTCATAGTTTCTCTCTTTCTGGTTGTTTCTGGGAGAAAAAACAACAACAAAGACACATGCTAGTTATTTTTTTATGTACATATATATATGTATGTCTATTTCGTTATAAATCTGGTAATCTGGTAATCTTAGTTTCAGCTTTATAGCAAACAGGTCGCCCTAAAGTTGCTTCACTCCTGTGCCAACGAAAAACACATAACATTTTTATCACAGTTCAAATAAAAACCGCAGCTCACAGTGTTATGCCATGCACTAAACTCAGAAGCTGGGCAATGAAACTATATCCTTCCAGTCTACAAATGGAGCAAAAATGCAACGGCCTCCGTCTGGCAAAAGCAAACAAAACAAAAATTTGCCACGAATACAAAAAGTGGCCGTCCCTATCGTCCATTTTGACCTAAAGCATTATTTGAGGGTTAATAAACTGTCACCCTAGCAGTACCCTCACTATTAGCTGGGACATTACATCCACCAGCAAGCATCGCCCCTAAAACGACCTGACTGCCTTCGTTAACGACTGTTCACCCAACAGCCCTGCAGTTCTTTGGAGACACCTTGAACTTGGGTTTCGGACTGCCGACTCCCTACAAGATGTTATGTTATTTCATGTTATCACAATCGACGTCCCTGCAAATTGGGCATTACCATGTGTGCTCAGTCCTCCGTTGCAGCAGCCACTCCAAAGTACTTCTACTCATTGCTCCCACAAGAAGCTGATTATATTGCCTCCTATCTCGGCCTCGAAGACGGTAAAGCCATGCTTCACCATGCTTTACTCCCATGTCACGCAATTGTGTTAGTGTCAGGGATTCTTCATTATCCACTAGCCCAGTCCGTACAGCATTGACGATTTCTGCTTTGTCCATGCTTTTTCCCGCAATCCTTAGTGCAGTGTTTGCCAGTTGGTCAGCTCGCTTATTTCCGTTTACACCCGCATGACCCGGTGTGTAGATACAGGTTACGGAGGTTAAGTGCGATTTTCGAATGCTTTCTACTCCTTCAGAGCGCATACTGCCTGTTGCTATCTTCTGAAGCATATTCACGGAGTCTGATACAATAACTGCCTGTGTGGCGGTTTGCTCAGATACCCATGCTAAAGCTCTAGAAACAGCGGCTATTTCCATGGTCATGCTATAAATATATCTATATTGTATGTATATTTCTGAGTGGAGGCTGTATAATGTTTCTAATTAAACATAGTAACTGAAAGCTAAGGACAAATACAACAGACCACAGAAGCTGGCTTCAAACCTCAGAAATGAGGTATCTAAGAAAGACGGTCCAAGTGATAGGAAAGGACATAGTTCCCCATCAGTATGTCGAATGTTGAATATTGAATCAAGAATCGACATCATAGCACTCGGGACACTTCCATAAGCACTCCATTCCCATCTTCAGTGGCAAGCGAAGAGTTCCAGTTCTGATGGTACCAGTAACTGTCTGATGGTTTATCCGTCTCACCTTTCCGTTGAGTGTCGGCCAAATCCCATGGTCCTCGCAATGCCATTCTTCTCACACTGCAATCAATCAATATACATCATGACTTTGAAACCCAAGCCAAACAGACTCGAGTGGATCAGTGACAGTTACAATGGCTTGGATATGTATGCAGAACGGTACAGAATCCGCCATCACGACAGGTATGGGAGGCTAAGAATCAGGGAACCAGGGCGACCCAGGGTTCGCTCGGAAGGAAACATCCGACAGTCCCCAAATGACAGACAACTCGAAAAAATCAAAGCCAAAAAAAAAAAAAAAGAAAAACTGCTGATAGAGAAGTCTGGTAATTTCTTTGGCAAACCTTATCGCCTCAAGGTATGAATGAATGAATGGATGAATCAAGAATTGATATCCCTGTACTCCCTGAATTCACACAAAGTGCTTGTTGGTTAGGCAGTGGGTCTATTCTTGTTTCCCCCACAATGGGGCTATGGAACGCAAATTAAGAATGTGATGTGGTCAACTACGCTAAATTAAACAGTAGGTCTTCCTCCTTGCGCTCACTGGCTGTAAACTCGGGCGGAAAGTCCTGGCTGTTCTTCCACTTCTGGACTCAAGTCTTGTTCAAGAACTTCATTTTTGCACGCACATCTGTTTCACAGATCTGGCTTACTTAAACAGATTGCTGGTTCCTTGCCTCTCTGGAAGATACACTCTGTCTTTGAAGGAAACACACCTGATTAGTTGCTGCCTCTCTCTTCTGCCTTTCTAACCCACAATGGAGCATAGGCCCTCAACCAACTCACACTAAGGCGTTCTATCCTTCACCATTACATGGAGCTCTTCCCATGCCCACCCCATCTTTCCAACTTCATTCCCCAGCTCTCTTTTCCATGTGTTTTTGGCCTTCCTTTATTCCTATGCCCCTGTGGGTTCCAATACAATGACATTCTAGTTATGTTGTTCTCCGGTTTTCTCAATGTGTGTCCTATCCAACGCCAGCATCTTCTACTCACCTCTTGGACCACTGAAGCTTGCTTAGTTCTCTCCCAAAGCTCTACATTAGTGATTCTATCCTACCCAGTATAATGTAGGTTATATCAGGGATAATGAAGGTGCCTACGACATGCTTATTAGGGGAGGGGAGCAGTGGGTCTATTTTTTGTTCTCCAAAATGGAGCTCCGGAACCCACACGGGCAGAATGACTACAAATGGGACAAAGAAAGACAATGGTTAGATAAGTAAAAGAAGATGGCTCTGTATTGGACACATTCTGAGAAGTAACGAGCAGAAAAATCACAAGTCAGGCATTAAAATGGATAATAAAGTTATTGTGGAAGCAAGGAACGTCTAAAAGAAACCCTAAAACAGATGTTTATGAGAGAGGCTAAGGATGCTGGACTAGATTTCATCCATGACATTAAAGTGATAACACTTGATAGAATGGAATGAAAAAAAAAATTTAATATGAGCCCTGCGCCCTGAAATAGATTATCTATGTCTGCAATGTTGTCTCTAGTTTGAACTGACTGTCTTTTGTAATTCACTAAGTGACCCATAACAGTTTGATTTGCACTGATGTTTCTCTTGGCCAAAAGTTTTGCCTTGATATGTTATATTTGGGACAGTCTTGGAGGACATGATTTGTTGTCTCAGGTGCCAATCCACATGTGCACATGGCTGATTCGCCATTTTTAAATTGGATGTACATGTGACTGCGAAGTCGACTGTGCCCTGTTCTAAGGCGTAAAATAAAACTTGCTCTGGTCTGCCTATAAAATCGAAATCGTCCTGTGTTGGTTTTGGTAGCTTTCTGATTGATTTGATTATTCTCTTCTTTTGTTGGTAAGAGACTGTTACGTCCAGTTGTTACTGATAATTAACCTTTACTTATATGTTGGCAGCCACCGTAGTGTCGCAGCTAGGCGCCCCCTGTGATTCCGAAAGTAATGGGAGCCAGACTAGCTACAAGGTCGACCCAACTTTAAATGGGTACCAGGTAACATCCTTGGAAGTAAAAGCGGCTGGCAGGATACTGACCCTATCACCCACCAGGTGCCGATTGGTCTGAACATCTATAGTTCTTGCACTATATGTCAAATACACCTACAATCGAGGGAAAGGGGACCCCTTTTATATTATGTGTTCTAACAGATACATTTCTAACTTGTGGACTATTTTGATTTGACACCGTACAGACGTATTCGAGGGGTCTCCCTGATAAAATGGTAAATCTGCTTGTCTCGTGCTCTGAAAGTCCTGGGTTTATTTCACAGACGAGGGGTTCGGTTCAAGAGCTCAGTTATTATGGAGATCTCTTAGGGCCGTTGCTGGAGATACGGAGTTCGTGCTTCGTTCGACGCTTTCCGCAGGCGTATTATCGATTGCTGCAGAGAAGTGGGTCCATATGGGATCTATTTCGGCCAAATCCCCATGTGGGTTCTGGGGTCTTATTGTGGGGAAAACAAGAGCAGACCCACTGCCTCCCCAATTATCATGTCGTAGGAGTCGACTCAGTGGGGCCATCCTCTACAGTCGGAGCATATTAGCCTGAGAGGCAAGGAACCAGAAGTCTGCACACAAATAAGCCAGATCTGTGAAACGGATGTGTACTTCGGTTCTGGAACAAGCTTGAAGTCCAGGATGGACAAACCTCAGAACTTTCCACTGTAGTCTGCAGCCGGTGAAAGCGAAGAAGGAGAAGGAGCAGAGGAGGAGGAGAGGAGGACGAGGAGAAGAAGAAGAAGCAGAAGAAGAAGAGGAAGAAGAAGAAAAAGAAGAAGAAGAAGAAGAAGAAGAAGAAGAAGAAGGAGGAGGAGGAGGAGGAGAAGAAGAAGAATAAGAAGAAGAAGAAGAAGAAGAAGAAAAAGAAGAAGAAGAAGAAAAAGAAGAAGAAGAAGAAGAAGAAGAAGACATCCGGCACAGAGGTGCAAAACTTTTAGACTTTATCAGCAATGAGGTCGATCTCTTTCTAATTTACTTATATACCGAATTCTTGAAGAGAAGAAGAAGAAGAAGAAGAAAAAGAAGAAGAAAAGAAGAAGAAGAAGAAGAAGAAGAAGTAGAAGAAGAAGAAAGAAGAAGAAGAAGAAGAAGAAATAAGAAGAAGAAGAAGAAGAAGAAGAAGAAGAAGAAGAAGAAGAAGAAGAAGAAAGAAGAAGAAGAAGAAGAAGAAGAAGAGAAGAAGAAAGAAGAAGAAGAAGAAGAAGAAGAAGAAGAAGAAGAAGAAGAAGAAGAAGAAGAAGAAGAAGAAGAAGAAGAAGAAGGAAGAAGAAGAAGAAGAAGAAGAAGAAGAAGAAAGAGAAGAATAAGAAGAAGAAGAAGAAGAAGAGAAGAAGAAGAAGAAGAAGAAAGAAGAGAAGAAGAAGAAGAAAGAAGAGAAGAAAAAGAAGAAGAAGAAGAGAGAAGAAGAAGAGAGAAGAAGAAGAAAAGAATACGAAAGAAGAGCGAGAAAGAAGAAGCATAGGAAGAAGGTGCAAAACCTCCTAAGAAGAAGAAAAAAAGAAAAGAAGAAGAAGAGAAGAAAATGAAGAAGGAAGAAGAAGAAGAAGAATAAGATCTATAAGCCTCCTCCGAATACTTCAAGAAGAAGAGAAAGAAATTCTCCTAAGAGAGAAGAAGAAGAAGAAGACGAGAGAAGAAAGAAGAAGAAGAAGAAGAAGAAGAAGATAAGAGAAGAAGAAGAAGAAGGAGAAGAAGAAGAAGAGAGAAGAGAAGAAGAAAGAAGAAGAAGAAGAAGAAGAAGAAGAAGAAAGAAGAAGAAGAAGAAGAAGAAGGTCATAGAGGAAGAAGAAGAAGAGAGAAGAAGAAGAAGAAGAAGAAATCCGAAGAAGAAAGCACGAAGAGGAAGAAGAAAGAAGAAGAAGCGAGAGAGAGAAGAAGAAGAGGAAGAAGAAGAAGAAGAAGAAGAAATCCGGCGCATTGGTGCAAATTCTCCCAACTTTTTCAGAAGACTCACCTGTAACAGCAGAAACACATGGCCATAACCAGGGTAAGGGACAGAACTGCACTGACTTCAAAAACGGCTGCCACCGATATATCTGCAAATACACACAGTATGATTAAACAAAATGGACACCTGTAAACACATGACTGTATTATGGCTACATCTGTAATCACTTGAATGTTTTATTGCCTCTTTCCGAGTGGGTTACAGGGCCCTAGTGACCTAAAGAGCAACATTTGGCATCTGAATCTATCGGGGGAAAATCTTAGGGACAACTCTCCCTTCCCCCGGTTAATCGTATAAAACAATTTCATTATTGCTACCAAGTAGTTAGTTAGTCTTTCCTCTTGTGTCGAGTGCGGCACATAGGGCAGAGGTTGTGACTCTCCATGCAGGGCGGTCCGTTGCAATCCGTTGTAGGTCTTGGATGTTTGAGTGGCCCATGAGCGAGCCTTTCCTGATGATAGTTCTACGTAGGGTTTCCCTTGGTCTTCCACGAGATCTTTTTCCCTGTTGTGTCCAAATGAGGGCTTGGTAAGGAAGTCTTGATTTATCCATTCTAAGGACGTGGCCGACATAGTTCCAGCGGCGTTTTCGTATAAAATTAGACACATACTCTTGCCTGGATTCTTGCCTTATTTGTGTATTGGTTCGGAAATCTGACCATTTGAAATTTAGTATTCTTCTTTAGTATTTATTTTCAAAACTGTCTAATTTTGTGTCTAGAGTTTTCGTTGATTTCCAACTCTCGCATCCATAGGTTAATACTGGAATCACACAAGAATTGAAGATCTTGAGTTTTGTGTGTTTGCTAAGTGTCTTTGATTTCCAGATGTTAGACAGTTTATTGAAGGCACTAGATGCCAGTGCTATTCTAAATGATATTTCTGGTGCGGTATCTCCTGTAGATGACATCTTGCTCCCTAGATAAGTGAAACTGTTGACTTTTTCAAGGCTGTTGTTGTTTAGCGTGATATCAACTGAACTGTTGGTAAGGTCTAGAATTTTTGTTTTTGCGGTGTTAATTTGGAGTCCAATTTGTTCTGAGAAATTCTGGAGTCGATTGATTTTTTTCTTGGGCGTCTGTGTGTTCTGAACTCAGAAGTGCTATGTCGTCGGCGAAGTCTAGGTCTTCCAGACCAAGTAGCCTGCTGTCAAATATAGACAAGAAAGGCGAAGAAACAATTGAAATCTCCGGGCAACCACTAGTATCAACAGTTATAAGACAAATAAGAAGGCGCTATTTTAGGCACATCCTGAAAAAAAAAGAGCAGCGAAGCACCAAACAGGTAGTGAAATGAGAAACAAATGAAGGACTGAAGAAACGATGACTTTCGCAAGGAACCTTAAACTAAACGGATATGAAACACCAAAGGTGCCAGACTGGATTTTTAATCCAAGATTTCTTCTTCTTCTTTTTCTCCTCCCTCTTCTTCTTTCTTTTTCTCCTCCTCCTTCTTATTCCTCTTCTTCTTCTTCATCTTCCTCTTAATGTTCTTCTTCTTGTTTTTGTTCTTCTTCTTGTTCTTCTTCTTCCTCCTCCCCCTCTTGTTGTTGCTCTTCTTCTTCTTGTTCTACCTTTTTCCTATCATTCATAAGCTGTAAACTATAGCAGAAAGTTTTGGCTATTCATCTGCTTCTGGATGTTTTGTTACAAAACTTGAGATTTGCATGCATATACGTTTTACTGATTTGTGTTATTTGTAGGCAGACTATTGGTTTCTCGCCCCTCAAGCAAATGCACTCCGACTTCGGGGGGAAAATCCACAACTAGTCACCTTTTACGACATGCTTGTTGAGGAGGCAATGGGTTTATCTCCACACCGGGATTTCATGATATCGAACTGACTGTACAGAAAAAACGGAATTGAGGAATGAACGTTTCCAAAATGACGTATTGGATGCCCCTCGTGGTGTAGATAGAGGCTTGTCTGCGAATCCAAAGGTCATGGGTTTAAGTCCGGACGGTGCTGAATTTTTTTGCTTGTTCAAAAACGTCTTCAGCTTCCAGATCCTCCCAGCCTTAAATGGCTACCAGGTTAAGTCACATGAAGCAAAGGCGGTTGACATATTGCTGACCACATCACCCCCCGAGTGAGGATTGGTCTATGAATATAGGTCTATCCCTATATATGCCCATTATGCATGAGTGGCAAATGGTCCTTTGATTTTGAATGCGACGTGTTTGTGCGACAAGATAGTGATGATGGTGCTAATAGGTAGGTACAGCAATAACAGTTCAAGACCCTTTCATTTGTAGGATCGTGACTGCAGACGGATCATCGCCGGAAGTGTATTAAAAACGCTAACGTCTGCATAGAATACTTCCGTTGTCAGGCACGGCTCAACCGGCGCCATTTTATCTAGACGGCAGATTAAATGAATACCGAGTTGTTGAGGAGTCTCCACAGCTAAGGAGTTCAGCAACTTGTTTTGCACTCGGATAATAGTGGGTTTGGTGTATGTGTTTGCCTGTCTTGCGAGAGGAGGTAGGATGTATTTTTGGGAAGCTACGGATTTTTCGTGATTTGTGCGACCTGAGACTTGTTGTTGAGAGCTACGGAGAGACCCCCGTGTTTCGTGCATTGTGAAAACGACAGTCCCCTCATGGGGATGACTAATTGGGAAGCTTCCTTTTCGGAGTGCATCGGAGAGGCAAGAGAGAAGAGAGAGACGCAAGAGAGTTCTGGAGAGAGCAGAGATGGACGAGATAGAGAGAGTTTACAGCTGGTGAACGAGAGAGAGAGAGAGAGAGAGAGGGTGGGGGGTCTCTGTTGCAATGAAGTCGACCTCTTTCTAAATTACTTCTATACCCAATTCTTGAATTTCGTTTTCGTTGCATACTCCTCCCCCCACTGCTGTTACCACTACTGTTGCTGCTGCTGCTGCTCCTCCTACTACTACTGCTGCGCCTCCTCCTACTAATACTGCTGCAACTACTACTACTGCTGCTGCTACTAGTACTGCTACTACTACTACTACAACTGCTGATGCTGCTGCTGCTACTACTTCTGCTGCTGCTACTACTACTTCTGCTGCTGCTGTAACTACTACTACCACTGCTGATGCTGCTGCTGCTGCCACTACTACTACTACTACTACTACTACTACTACTACTACTACTACTACTACTACTACTACTACTACTACTACTACTGCTGCTGCTGCTGCTGCTACTACTACTGCTACTGCTACTGCTACTACTACTACTGCTACTACTACTACTACTACTACTACTACTACTACTACTACTACTACTACTACTACTACTACTACTACTACTACTCCTCCTCATCCTCCTCCTTTTTCTTATATTGCGCCTTCTTCTTTTGTTCTTGAGATAAACGTGTTAACCTTAGAAAATGTTGCCGAACTGAACACTGTTGTGAATACAGCGGTGGAGGGCATATGTTGAGCTGCAGGTGTTGTACAATAATATGTGAGTTGTTGAAGGCGTATGTTCTTTTGGCTGGATAAATGGAAGAAGAAAAGAAGAAGAAAAAACGAACTAACGAAATTAATTTTCTAAAGTGTCTCAAATTGGGCACGCAGGCCCGTCTTACATTCGGCCCTTCCAAGCATCCCTCTTTCACACAGAGGTATTGTATTCATCTATATTAATAAAAATGTTAATTTTCCAATGATGTAAGCTAAAAACTCGGAAACTACTGAACCGATTGCTTTCAAATTTGCACACAACGTTGCCTTTGACTCAAAGCGTTATTTTTTGCCAGAAAATCGCACAAACCACGAACGACATAGCTCCAGCAACGTCCAAATCATTATTTGTTTCGTTGCCGGTCCGGATTTGTTTTTATGTGGTTGGCCATATTTGACTGCTGAGCTCTTATTGAACTTTGCATTATTATATAATTTCATTTCTACTATTTGCTTGAGTGTTTGGAACCGTAGTTGTTAACTATTCTGCCTATCACACAGGTGACCCGCGTTCGATTCCCCGCTAGGTGATATAATTTTTTTAAAGCCCTTAACTGGGCGGCTGGCACGTTGTGTTGTGATTTATGTCTAGGCTGCGATATCTACGCCTTTTTCGGTTTTGGGGGTTACAGCTAGCTTGCGACAGTGGCGACGTGATGCTCAATGGTCATGTCACGGGTAATCTTCGTTCGCCCTCGAGAGGGCCGTTGGCACGTTGTGGTGTGGTTTACAGCTAGGCTGCGATAGCTGACCTAAACTCTTCAGTCGTCGGTAGTAAAGTTTTAAGTATGTCATCCTTCACTCGAGTGACCGGTGTTCGATTCCCTGCTGGGTGATAATTGTTCTTTTTCCCCTTAAAAGGGTGGTTGCCACGTTGTGTTGTGGTTTACAGCTAGGCTGCGATATCTGCGCCTTTCGCTCAAAGACATCCGGTTTCAGTTAAGTCCTAATTAGCCTCCCCTCGACGCTTCTCGACCAAAAACTATTTGGCGATGACAGAAACTGTTAACTAAGACGGCTTACAGTCCAGTTTAGTTTGGGTGGACACGGATGCCAAGGTCAGATAAAAATCGTTCCCTCGGAGAGGGAGAGATGACGGGTGCGGGGTATTTTTCTTCCCTATTCGCGAGTATAGTGTACCTTTCATTGTGGGTTCCATCACTGGTTACGTGATGAAGGTTCCCCCCCCCCCCCCCCCCATGTCCGGGGCAAAATCAAACTAAATAGTCCGTGGCGACAGCATGCAGCGCTAACTCCTCTTTTCTACACCGACCTATACAGACTGTAGTGACAGTTTTTGTTGTTGTTGTTGTTGTTGTGGTGGTGGTGGTGGTGGTGGTGGTTGTGGTTGCAGTAGTACTGGTACTGGATGGGTTATGTGGTAGCTGTTACACTGGCTACATTTACTTCTCTGTACAAGTTAATGCTACCTATTTAAGTCTGGGTAGACACGGATGCAAAGCTCAATTTAGTTACAATATTTCGTTACACGGTGACTTTCCCATCCTTCGGAGAAGAGGATATGATTGGGGGAGGGGCGGGGGTGTTTATGCCAGACACGGTTAGCTGAGAGAGCTTGAAATATTATTTTAAAGTTCTCATTTCTTTACTATTTCTATTTTTAATAATTTCGCCAGGTGATGATTTTTCAATCCTTCGGAGAGGGAGATATGATGGTGGGGGGGGGGGGGGGGGGGGGGGAGGGGGGGGGGGTATGCCAGACACAGCTGAGAGAGCTTTAAATATGATTTTAAAGTTCTCATTTCTTAACTATTTCTATTATTTTAATAATTTCGCCATGGATAATTTTTCAATCCTTCGGAGAGGGAAATATGACTGCGTCGAAGGGAGAGGAGGGGGGTATGACAGACACCGTTAGCTGAGAGCTTTTTTCTTTCCTCTTCATTTTACCATTCTGGGCCACAGCAACGCGTGCAACTAGTTATTTATATTCATTTGATAATATGCATTTTGTAAATATCAAGAAAAAATACAAAAGCATGGGTGGTAAAATGCATGCACACACTAGTGTACGCACACACATACACACACGCGTGCCCACCCACTCACTTAAACATGCATATACACACACCCACATACATTTGCATACACACACGAACACACACCCATTCACCAACATAATACCTACCTACATACACATACACAAACATTCCAAATACATACATACATACAGATACACATATGCACCCACAGAAAAAAACGCAGACACACACACAAACAAACAGACATACTTGCACAGTCACAAACACACACAGATACACAGACATACACACACGTAGACACACAAACCCGTAGATACACACAGATACACGCGAACACACATACACACATGCACAAATACACACAGACGCAGACACACTGATGCTCACGCAGACAGACACACGCTGATGCTTACGCAGACAGACTTACACGGACACACACCCACAGACACACACCCACAGACACACACCCACAGGCACACACACACACAGACACTGACATATACCACAGACATACACAGATATATACACACAGAGACACACATATATACAGACACTCACGCAGACACACGCACGCATACACACACAGGCACACTCTGGTGGAAAGTTCTGGTTGCTCGTCCACTACTGAACTGCAGTCCTGCTCCAGAACCTGAGTGTTGCGTGTGCATCAGTTTTACAGATCTCATTCTCTTTAATACAGACTGTTGGTTCCTTGCCTCTCCGGCAGATGCACTCCGACTTCAAAGGAAGCTCCCCAATTAGTTGACTCTTACGACATGCTTTTGGGGAGGCAGTGGGTCTATTCTTGTTTTCCCCACAATGGGGCCCCGGTAACCCACACGGGGGGACCGCAGCTCTAACAACGACCTCCCCGTTTCTCGATCACTCACATCCAATTGGGCCATAAACCAGCTCGCAGACGGAGCCGACACGAGAATGGCGGTTAAATTCCGGTGTCAAGGTTAATTGCCAGCGCCACATCCGAGGTACAATGACCTCAATTTAAAAGTGGGATTTCAGTAACAGATGTTGCTTCGCGGTTAAAACCATGATCGTCTTCAATATTGAAATTTATGGTTACCCCCCCCCCCCACCCATAGTAGACTACCGGTCGTGACCATTTTGTGTTGGTCCAATATAACAGTTGACCAGCGGCTGCGTGGTCTCGAGGTTCCGGATTCAATCCCCGATCAGGACTGGGATTTTTTTTTTCACATGGGCTTGGACTTTCGTAATTCCCCCTGGTCTCTGGGTAGTAAGATCGGACGCCCGTGTGCATTGTTGCGCACGTAAAAAATCCCTTGGCAGTTGGAAATCGAAAAGAGTAGCCTAACGGCGCTGCTGGGCAACATTTGGAGTTAAAAATCTACTTAAAGTATTTCAGGATCCTCGCCGGTGCTACAGAGCGTGTGCACTGTGCTGAGCTTCTTCGGACTCAGACTTGAGTTAGAAGAAGAACGGAGCACTTATGGGTTACTGGTGTTAATTCGTTGTTCAAAACCCTAAACCCCAAAACAGTTGCCCTTGGCTCCCAATTAGGGTGACCATATAGAGATAGTCTTGATTAAGGTGTCCTAGCTGTCTCACCGGTACTCCAATTGTCCAGTCTTATGTACATCTTGGGATTAGCTCTAGACTAGAATATAACGTTAAGTTAAATCTGTAGACTTTTTTAGGGATTATAGTTTTAAATGACTGCAATATTTTGATTGAGTTGAAGAGCATATTGTTTTTCCTATTTCTTGGCGATAACGATTCGAATTTTAATACCATTTGGGAAAGAGTAATTAACCCTTTCACCCCAAACACATAAATAAATGGGGTTTTTACTTGGGTTGTTCCGTTTTCAGCTCAAAATATTAGTGGGATGTCCCGTTTTCAGCTCAATATATTAGTGGGATGTCCCGTTTTCAACTCAAGATTTTAGTGGGATGTCCCGTTTTCAGATCAAGATATTAGTGGGATGTCCCGTTTTCAGCTCAATATATTAGTGGGATGTCCCGTTTTCAACTCAAGGTATATGTGGTATATCCCGTTTTCAGCTCAGGATATAAGCAGGATGTCTAGTTTTCAGATCAAAATATTAGTGGGATGTCCCGTTTTCAGCTCATAATATTAGTGGGATGTCCCGTTTTCAGCTCATAATATTAGTGTGATGTCCTGTTTTCAGCTGAAGATATTATGTTCACTCTACTCCCAAGTCGTCCTGGGAAAGTAAAGACGGCCGGCGTAATGCTGACCACTTTACCCACCGAGTGCTGAAGTTCTGTAAAAAAAATATGGGCGCTCTTGCCATATGCCCGATACGCCTAAAGGCGTGGAAAGGGATCTTTACTTTTTACTTACTCTCAAGTCGACACATCCTTAAATGGGTACCAGGTAGAGTCCTGGGAAGTAAATGCGCCCGGTGGGATGCTGACCACACCATCCACCGTGTGACGAATTATCTATAAATTATAGCTCAGCCCTATATACCCAGTATACCAAAATGCGTGGAGATTGGTCCTTTTACTACACCGGTACTAAATGGCTGTACGATTAAATGGGGTTTCCATGGTTTGTTGCTGTGTGATTCTCATCCTTGGGATGGTAATCCTACATGCTGCACAGATGAGGGAAAACATTTTGAAAATAAATAAATCAATCAAAACATGTTACATCGAGAGCAACAATGTGCTTACCCATCGACACATGACAGCATGTTACTTGCAAGCCGGTGGCCCTACTCTTCTTTCTTTTTCCTCCTCTTCTTCTGTTTCTTCCTCTTCTTCTATTTCTTCCTCTTCTTCTTCTGTTTCTTCCTCTTCTTCGTCTGTTTCTTCCTCCTCTTCGTCTGTTTCTTCCTCCTCTTCGTCTGTTTCTTCCTCCTCTTTTTCTGTTTCTTCTTCTTCTTCTGTTTCTTCCTCCTCTTCGTCTGTTTCTTCCTCCTCTTCGTCTGTTTCTTCCTCCTCTTCGTCTGTTTCTTCCTCCTCTTCTTCTGTTTCTTCCTCTTCTTCTTCTGTTTCTTCCTCCTCTTCTTCTGTTTCTTCCTCCTCTTCGTCTGTTTCTTCCTCCTCTTTGTCTGTTTCTTCCTCCTCTTCTTCTGTTTCTTCCTCTTCTTCTTCTTCTGTTTCTTCCTCCTCTTCTTCTGTTTCTTCCTCCTCTTCGTCTGTTTCTTCCTCCTCTTCTTCTGTTTCTTCCTCTTCTTTTTCCTCTTCTTTCTGCTGGTGCTTTTTTTTTCTTCTAGTCATTCCCACCAACAGGACAGAACGAACAAACAAACATTGTCCCATCCACACACCTTCTTCTTCTCCTCCTCCTCCTTCTGAATTCGCCCTTAAAATGATAATTGGCATGTTGTGTTTTGGTTTACACACTGGCATGTTTTATTTTGGTTTGGCTGCTATATCTGCGCCTTTCGGTCCAACCTATCTGATTTCAGCGAATCTGTAATCATTCGCTTTTTCACGACATGATTGTTAAGGATTGTCTGTTTCCCCCCCCCCCCCCCCCTTTCTCCTTTCCCAGATGGGGCCCATAAAGTTACACAGGAAGTCGGGGGTCTGGTGTGTGTTTCACGTTAAACTGTGTGTCTAGGAGGTTGGGGAAAGAATTCTCGCAAGCTATATAGAGCCAGTTTTAACATACAGCTGTGAATCCTGGGCAATTAAAATACAGGCCGAACAATAAATATCTTGAGGCCTCAGAGACGTGGTTTTATAGAAGAATCCTTATAATTCCTCGGACAGCTAAGATGAGTAACTCAGATGTTTTGAAAGAGGCAGGTACTCGTAGAGAACTTATCTCAAACATCAGAAAGAGACATCATTTGTTGGTCATATTATGAGACGAAGGAAAATGGAACATGTTGTAACCACTGGAAAGATCTGTGGAAAACGAGACGGGGGAAGACAGCGCGGAAAGATTTTTGACAGTCTTTTGTTTTGGCATAGAGGGGTGTCAACACACGAACTGATATACGCAGTTGCGGATCGCAGATTGTGGAAAGGTATGATCGGCCAGTTGGCAAAGGCACTTGATGTTGATGGTGTATCTAGGGTCTGTTCTTGTTTGATGTCCATCCTTTCCGTGTGGGTTCCACAAGCAATTCGTAAGAGTTGACTAATTAGGGATTTTTCGTCCGAAGTTGGAGTGCATCTGCCTTATTTGTATGCAGACTGTTGGTTTCTCTCCTCTCCCAGGCAGATGCACTCCGACTTCAAAGGATACGCCACAGTTAGTCACCTTCTGCGTCATGCTTGTTTTAGGGAAAAAGGGGGGTGGGGGCAGCCACAGTGAATTAAAGTAAATGTGTGTAAATGCTTTCTAATGAACTAGCATCTTCCTAGTTTTCTTCATATCTCTACATCTCTATCACTCTCTTTCTCTCTCTACCTCTATCTCATTCTTCCCCCCCCCTCTCTCTCTCTCTCTCTCTCTCTATGTTTGTCTCCCCACCCCCCTTCCATCAGTATATTAACGTTTAACTTATTAGCAACGGTAAATATTTATATTGCAGAGCGCGCCCTCTGATCCCTACCACATCTCTATACTTTTATGAACGCCCATTAATATCTGCTACTGTACATCCCAGGCTAAGAATCAACAATTTTATGATACAGTCAGAGAAACCAGTTACTTACGTACCTAGCTGTGAGTAATCCAGAGACTTGTCAGGAACCTCCACGAATGTCATTATTTCGATCCAGCTTGCCCTTCTTATCTCTCCATTCACCGCTGGAAAAATATCCCAAATATTTTCTTTGGATTATTTCCAGCACGCGCGCGAGCGTACCTTGATGTCTGAGCGGTGGAGGGGTTGTGTGTGTCGGAAGTGAGTTGTGTTATCGTGCGTGGAAAGTTGTTAGCGAACAAGATAAGTTGTGATTGTGTGAGAGTAATATTGGTATCCTTGGGAAGAGGAGGAAAGGGTGGGGGGGGGGGGGGGGATTCAGAGTGGTAGTTCTTTTTCTGTTAAGTGTTGTGTTGATTGTTGTGTTATGTGTTGTGTTGAGTGAGTGTTGTGTTGAATTGAGTGATGTGTCGAGTGCTGTATTAAGAGGTGTGTTGTGTTGAGTGTTGAGCTAAGCACTATCACAGACTCGGGACATTCCCATAAGCATTCAGTCGTCATCTTCAGCAGCCAGTGAAGAGTTCCGATTCCAGTGGTGCCAGGAGCTTTTCCCTTTCTGTGCCTTCTTTCAAAAGAGTGGTTGGCACGTTGCAATGTAGTATACAACTAGGTTGCGATATCTACTCCTTTCGGCACAGCAGACTGTGTCTCTGTTGGAAGATAAAGGAGGGGAAAGAGGATTTGGGGATTGTGGCGGGGAGGGGTGGGGGTGGTGAAACGAGTAAAGACAGGGGTATAGAAACAAGAAGGAGGGATACGAAAAGGGAAAGAAAGCGAAGAGTGGGTAAAAAAAAGAGACCAGGAGTGCAGGTGTGGAGATGGGAGTAGGAGTGCAGGTGTGGAGATGGGAGTAGGAGTGCAGGTGTGGAGATGGGAGTAGGAGTAGGAGTGCAGATGTGGATATGGGAGTAGGTGGAGGAATGCAGGTGTGGAGATGGGAGTAGGTAGAGAAGTGCAGGTGTGGAGATGGGAGTAGGAGTAGGTGCAGGTGTGGATGTGGGAGTAGGTGGAGGAGTGCAGGTGTGGAGATGGAAGTAGGTGTAGGTGTGGAGATTGGAGTTGGTGGAGGAGTGCAGGTGTGAAGATCTGAGTAGGTGGAGGAGTGCAGGTGTGGAGATCTGAGTAGGTGGAGGAGTGCAGGTGTGGAGATGGGAGTAGGTGGGGGAGTGCAGGTGTGGAGATCGGATTAGGTGGAGGAGTGCAGGTGTGGAGATGGGAGTAGCTAGAGAAGTGCAGGTATGGAGATTGGATTAGGAGGAGGAGTGCATGTGTGGAGATTGGAGTAGGTGGAAGAGTGCAGGTGTGGAGATCGGATTAGGTGGAGGAGTGCAGGTGTGGAGATGGGAGTAGCTGGAGAAGTGCAGGTATGGAGATCGGAGTAGGAGAAGGAGTGCAGGTGTGGATATTGGAGTAGGCGGAGGAGTGCAGGTGTGGAGATTGGAGTAGGTGGAGGAGTGCAGGTGTGGAGATGGGAGTAGGTGGAAGAGTGCAGGTGTGGAGATCGGAGTAGGTGGAGGAGTGCAGGTGTGGAGATCGGAGTAGGTGGAGGAGTGCAGGTGTGGAGATGGGAGTAGGAGTAGGAGTGTAGGTGTGGAGATGGAAGTAGGAGTAGGAGTGTAAGTGTGGAGATGGGAGTAGGAGTAGGAGTGTAGGTGTGGAGATGGAAGTAGGAGTAGGAGTGTAAGTGTGGAGATGGGAGTAGGAGTAGGAGTGTAGGTGTGGAGATGGGAGTAGGAGGAGGAGTGCAGGTGTGGAGATGGGAGTAGGTGAAGGAGTGAAGGTGTGGAGATGGAAGTAGGAGTATGAGTGTAGGTGTGGAGATGGGAGTAGGAGGAGGAGTGCAGGTGTGGAGATGGGAGTAGGTGAAGGAGTGCAGGTGTGGAGATGGGAGTTGGTGGAGGAGTGCAGGTGTGGAGATGGGAGTAGCTGGAGAAGTGCAGGTATGGAAATTGGATTAGGAGGAGGAGTGCAGGTGTGGAGATTGGAGTAGGTGGAGGAGTGCAGGTGTGGAGATGGGAGTATGTGGAGGAGTGCAGGTGTGGAGATGGGGATTGGTGGAGGAGTGCAGGTATGGAGATCGGAGTAGGTGGAGGAGTGCAGGTGTGGAGATGGGAGTATGTGGAGAAGTGCAGGTATGGAGATCGGAGTAGGAGAAGGAGTGCAGGTGTGGATATTGGAGTAGGCGGAGAAGTGCAGGTGTGGAGATTGGAGTAGATGGAGGAGTGCAGGTGTGGAGATTGGAGTAGGTGGAGGAGTGCAGGTGTGGAGATTGGAGTAGGTGGAGGAGTGCAGGTGTGGAGATGGGAGTAGGTGGAGGAGTGCAGGTGTGGAGATGGGAGTAGGAGTGCAGGTGTGGAGATGGGAGTAGGAGTAGGTGCAGGTGTGGATGTTGGAGTAGGTGTAGGTGTGGAGATAGGAGTTGGTGGAGGAGTGCAGGTGTGGAGATGGAAGTAGGTGTAGGTGTAGAGATGGGAGTTGGTGGAGGAGTGCAGGTGTGGAGATCGGAGTAGATGGAGGAGTGCAGTTGTGGAGACTGTAGTAGGTGGAGGAGTGCTGGTGTGGAGATTGAAGTAGGTGGAGGAGTGCAGGGGTGGAGATGGGAGTAGGTGGAGGAGTGCAGGTGTGGAGATTGGAGTAGGTGGAGGAATGCAAGTATGGAGATTGAAGTAGGAGAAGGAGTGCAGGTGTGGAGATTGGAGTAGGTGGAGGAGTGCAGGTGTGGATATGGGAGTAGGTGGAGGAGTGCAGGTGTGGAGATTGGAGTAGGTGGTTGAGTGCAGGTGTGGAGATGGGAGTAGGAGGAGAAATGCAGGTGTGGAGATGGAAGGAAGAAAAGAGCAGACGTCAAAACAGTAGTTGATGAGGAAAGTGCCCAAGAAGCCACACAAATACACACGCACACAAAGCAGAAGTAGCAGCAGATGTAGTTGCAGCAGTAATAGCAGCTGTAGTAGTAACATCAGCAGCAGTAGTAAGTATTGTTGATGTTGAGTGTGTAGTTGTATTAATAGTAGTTGCAGCAGTAGTAATTATTATTGATGTTGAGTGTGTTGTTGTTTTAATAGTAGTGGCAGCAGCGGTAGTAGTAATTATTGTTGATGATGTTGAGTGTGTTGTAGTATTAATAATAGCAGCAGCAGCAGTAGTAGTAATTATTAATTTATATGAGTTGAGTTGAGTCAAGAATTGATACATCACAGCACTCAGGGCATTCCCATGCATGCTGCGCCCTCATCTTCGGCAGCCAGCGCCGAGTTCCAATACTGATGGTACCGGTCACAATCAGGTTATATGTCCGTCTTGCCTTTCCTCTTAGTGTAGTGAGCCGACCAGACCCTCTGGTTACACCCAGATGACTCATTCTCTTCAGACCTTAACGATTTTCTATATCTACTTATTCCTTCGCTTGTCCCCAAAGGGCCTTGGCCACATCTGCCTTGTCATGTATGTTCACCACCCAGCGGTGCAGACCCAGCCAATCTGTCTGCCTGTTTATTACCCACCCTTACACCACCATGCAACCAGACCACGACTGGCACCATTAGTATTGGAACTCTGCACTGGCTGCTGAGGATGGGGACAGAGTGGGTATGGGAGTGCTGTGATGTCAATTTGGTTCTTAATACGTTAGTCTCCCCACTGAATGTAGGTCAACTCCATTGATAAGTTTTTTTTTTTTTTTTAGACTAGTCCACGTCCGAATCTAAATAGCTAAAGTCGGACGTGACTAGTCTACCGTAATCGAGGTTGTGGGTGTCGCAGTTTCTTGTTGTCTTGCATTTACGTTTTTATTCCGAGAAAGAGACGGCCTATTACATAGGTTTCGTCACTCTGTAGGAGGGTTGTGTGTTAGACCCAGTATCTAAATGTTTTTGTAGTGTTATTAAGCTCTGACATGATGACATGTACAACAGCCGGTGTCAACGCCAGTGTGGAATAGCCCCGTGACCTTGTGTGAAAGTCGGATCGTTCGAGGCCGACCTATTAGAAGTTAGGTAGGCTGGAGGTCGAGCAATCAGAAGCGAGCTAGTGTGTACCGGTGTGTAAATAGGGAGACCGACATATTAATAACCGTCCATTCTGGACTCAACTCAACTAAACCAATGCGCCCCCCCCCCCCAAATATAAATTAGAAAAAGCAAATTTAATACTCACAATTACATAGATTGCATGCTGAAGGTTCTGTTTTCTCACGCGAAGGCTGTCGGTTGTCAATGGGTATCTGTGACACACGTAGAAAATATAAAGTTATATAACGCGGCCACAATTTACAAATTGCTAGAGGTTCCGGGTTTAATCCCCGGTAAGGGTTGGGATTTTTTCACGTAGACCCCCCTGGTCTCTGGATAGTGAGATCGGACGCCCGTGTGCATTATTGCGCACGTAAAAACTCCCTTGGCAGTTGGAAATCGAAAAGAGTAGCCTAACGGCGCTGCCCGGGAAAAATTTGTAGTTTAAAAATCTACCTAAAGTATTTCAGGATCCTTGCCGGTGCTACAGAACCTGTGCACTGTGTTAGCTTTTTCGGACTTGAGTTAGAAAAACAACGGAGCACTTATAGGTTAATACCCGTGTGCCATGATGCTGACCCATTGTTAAAAATCACAAAACCTCAAAAAATTAACATATTGCACAATTCATTCATTGCCTGTCACAGTTCGCTTGAATATGTATTTATCTAAAAATAATATTTTCATTTATTATTTGTTTGGGAGCCGCCGTGGCCTTGCGGCTAGACACTCGCCTGCGGATCGAAAGGTCGTGAGTTCGCTGTCTGGCGGAGCAGGACTTTTTTCAAAAATCACCTTAGCTCCCAGGTCGACCCAGCCTCGAGTGGGTACTGGGTGCAGTCCTGGAAAGTAAAGGCGGCCGGCGTGATGCTGACCACATCACCTGTCTTGTGCCGTTGGTCTATAAAATATTTAGGTCTAGCCCTATATACCCAATACGACTAAAAGGTGTGGAAAAGGGTCCTTCACTTTTACTTTATATATGTATATTTATTCTTCAACTCTTTGAGTCCCGAGGAACGCATCATACGTTCATAGGTTCCTACCAAGAAGCCCAATGAACGCATGATGCGCCGATTTTATGTCTCTCTGTACTACCCGTTGGGCCTGTGATGCTAAACCCCTGCGACTCAAAGAGTTAATGAGGCTAGGTTGTTTACAGGGCCGTACTGGGATTTGAACTAGGCTCACTGTCTTCACAGACACACATACTCACAAGGGTGGTTCTATAAATTCGTAGATCTCATGCTGAGTGTTATCTGTTCTCAGCAGAAGCTGTTGGCCATCAACGAATATCTGCGAAAGAAATAAAGGAATTGCAGGACTGTCATAATGAAAATCGAGAAGAGAGATTCGCCGTCTGGTCGCTTCGAAGGCGACGACGGGCTCACGCTGCCTTCGCCAGTTAATTTATTATTTTATTGGGTGTAACAGCCTGGAAAACGACAAAAGACTACAGTTCAGCAGCTTGAAGATCTTGATTTAGTCTGGTTTAAAAATGACTAAGACGCCACAGAAATAGGGTTTAGTCTTGGACAGTAAGATGGGGAAAAATCTGGCCACTGTGAATAAAACGGCCGACTGACTGATTATTGGCCTCCTTCTTTTTGGTTGTCGCTCGGTGGTCAGTCGGTATGGTCATGCGCCCTGTCTGCTGTTGTTGACTGCACTTGGTCTCAACTCACAGGTGTGTCAGATCGGACCGGCTAAGCGACGCTAGACTGGCTCGTGATCACGGTACGTTTCAATTAGTGGGGTAATGTTAGATTTGATTTCCATTGTGCATCTTTGCTAGGAGATAGTTTGATGGCAGGTCGCTATAAGTGATTTGTCTGTCTGGTGGCATATTGAAGCTTAACGCACATGTTACATTTGTTTCGGTTTTTGCCATGGTTGAGTTAATCTCGCTGAGCGCATGGTGTCATCATATTTCATTGTTAGCTGGAGATAATGATCGCTTTAGACTCTAGTCGAGCACGTTGGTTGTTGTTAACGTCGTTATTTGTGGACCACGGTGATGTTATGTTAAGTACATTAAACAGATGTTTAATCTAGTAATCATAGTTCCAGTTGTTTTCCGTTCAGCTTAAGACTTGTAGTTAGTGTGCCTAGTTTAGCTTATTTATTGCTTGGCTGATCTAAACTTTACAAAGATTTCTTGTCAGGGAGAGATATTTTTTATCTCACCCCCGCCTAAACGAACTTTCTCTCTTTTTTTTTTCTTTTACTGAGGCAGCTTATGGTTGGGTTTTGTCTCCCACTCGCCACGTGACATTATTTAGAGCTCTTTTAGGGTCGGAGTCGAGGAGATTTCAAGGAGTAGATTTCCATATTATCCTTTATGGTTATCTCTTCTCTTTTCCTCCATTACGAGATTAGATACCCCATCTGCTCTGCTTCTAGTAGATTCGGTTGAGTTTTGGGTCTATAGAACGGATCAACATCATGGCACAAGGGTAGTAACCCATAACTGCTACTTCTAAGTCAAATATGAGTCCGAAGAATCTCAGCACAGTGCACAAACTAGGTTCCTGAAATATTTTGGGTAGATTTTTTTAACCCTAAATTGTGCCCGGGCAGCGCCGTTAGGCTACTCTTTTCTATTTCCAACTGCCAAGGGATTTTTTTTTAACGCGCGCAACAATATACAGGGGCGTCCTATCTGACTACCTTGAGACCAAGGGAAATTATTAGATGTCGGGGCCTGAACCAGGGACCTCCAGCACTCGAGGCGTACGCCATGCCTTGAGATTTTATTAGTCTGTTTGTCGCTTGATGCGTTGGGTAAGTTGTTGATTGTTTGTGTTTTTGGTTAGTGTTTGTAGGTGTATTGGTTTTTTGCTGACTGATCTTGTTGGTAGGTGGGTTGCTTTAAGGTGGATTTGTTGGCTGATGTGTTGCTTGACTGTTGGTTGGTGTTGGTAGGTATGATGGTAGATTTGACATTTTACAGAGCTGGCTTTTTTGTATGCAGAGTGTTGGTTCCTTGCCTCTCAGGCGGGTGCACTACGTCTTTGACGAAAACACCCCAAATTAGTTACCTATTACGACATGCTTGTAAAGGGGAGCAATGGGTCTGTTCTTTGTTCTTTAAAATAGAGCCCCTGACCCCACTATGTTTGATATTCTAGGGCACAGACTCTCAAATTGACGGACCCTTCAAAACAGTTCCCTAATTCTCTAGGGACCCCCATAATTATTTTCTTTTATAACTTCAATGAATATGTTTTTCGATGGTCTTAGGCGACCTAAGTGAAAGGGTCGTTCGACCCAAATAAGGGGTCTCTACTGGCAGGTTGAGAACCGCTGTTTTAGAACTAAAAGAGTTAACTAAAGGTTATGGTAAGATTTTAAATGTTTCCGATGTAAACTGACCAGAAACAGGGTTATCTTTCCTAGAAAGCCAAAAATATCGCATACCCTTCAAACAGGGCATGACTAAACTGAAAAACCTGGCCAGATAAACTGGCGCCAACAAACAAACTGTTGTACTTTTGAGCGGCAGAAAAATTACACTTGTATACCAAACATTTTGGAGAGTAAATTTTATTGTTTTAATTTGCACATATTCTCCGTGTGAGTTCAAATGCTCGGTTTTTGTTTTTTAAAAAGATGGGGGGAGAGAATAAACCCACCGCTCCTTAAAAAGATGGGGGAGAGAATAAACCCACCGCTCCTTAAAAAGATGGGGGAGAGAATAAACCCACCGCTCCTTAAAAAGATGGGGAGAGAATAAACCCACCGCTCCTTAAAAAGATGGGGGAGAGAATAAACCCACCGCTCCTTAAAAAGATGGGGGGGGGGGAGAGAATAAACCACACCGCTCCTTAAAAAAGATGGGGGGGGGGAGAGAATAAACCCAACCGCTCCTTAAAAAGATGGGGGAGAGAATAAACCCACCGCTCCTTAAAAAGATGGGGGAGAGAATAAACCCACCGCTCCTTAAAGAGATGGGGGGAGAGAATAAACCCACCGCTCCTTAAAAAGATGGGGGAGAGAATAAACCCACCGCTCCTTAAAAAGATGGGGGAGAGAGAATAAACCCACCGCTCCTTAAAAAGATGGGGAGAGAATAAACCCACCGCTCCTTAAAGAGATGGGGGAGAGAATAAACCCACCGCTCCTTTAAAGAGATGGGGGAGAGAATAAACCCACCGCTCCTTAAAAGATGGGGGAGAGAATAAACCCACCGCTCCTTAAAAAGATGGGGGGAGAGAATAAACCCACCGCTCCTTAAAAAGATGGGGGAGAGAATAAACCCACCGCTCCTTAAAAAGATGGGGGAGAGAATAAACCCACCGCTCCTTAAAAAGATGGGGGAGAGAATAAACCCACCGCTCCTTAAAAAGATGGGGGAGAGAATAAACCCACCGCTCCTTAAAAAAGATGGGGGAGAGAGAATAAACCCACCGCTCCTTAAAAAGATGGGGGAGAGAATAAACCCACCGCTCCTTAAAAAGATGGGGGAGAGAATAAACCCACCGCTCCTTAAAAAGATGGGGGAGAGAATAAACCCACCGCTCCTTAAAAAGATGGGGGAGAGAATAAACCCACCGCTCCTTAAAAAGATGGGGGAGAGGAATAAACCCACCGCTCCTTAAAAAAATATGGGGGAGAGAATAAACGCCCACCGCTCCTTAAAAAGATGGGGGAGAGAATAAACCCACCGCTCCTTAAAAAGATGGGGAGAGAATAAACCCACCGCTCCTTAAAAAGATGGGGGAGAGAATAAAACCCACCGCTCCTTAAAAAGATGGGGGAGATAATAAACCCACCGCTCCTTAAAAAGATGGGGGGAGAGAATAACCCCACCGCTCCTTTAAAAAGATGGGGGAGAGAATAAACCCACCGCTCCTTAAAAGATGGGGGGAGAGAATAAACCCACCGCTCCTTAAAAAGATGGGGGATACCCACCGCTCCTTAAAAGAGGAATAAACCCACCGCCTCCTTAAAAAGATGGGGGGAAAAGAATAAACCCACCGCTCCTTAAAAAGATGGGGGAGAGAATAAACCCACCGCTCCTTAAAGAGATGGGGGAGAGAATAAACCCACCGCTCCTTAAAAAGATGGGGGAGAGAATTAAACCCACCGCTCCTTAAAAAGATGGGGGAGAGAATAAACCCACCGCTCCTTAAAAAGATGGGGGAGAGAATAAACCCAACCGCTCCTTAAAAAGATGGGGGGGAGAATAAACCACCGCTCTTACTTAAAAAGATGGGGGGAGAGAATAACCCCACCGCTCCTTAAAAAGATGGGGGAGAGAATAAACCCACCGCTCCTTAAAAAGATGGGGGGAGAGAATAAACCACCGCTCCTTAAAAAAGATGGGGAGAGAATAAACCCACCGCTCCTTAAAAAGATGGGGGAGAGAATAAACCCACCGCTCCTTAAAAAGATGGGGGAGAGAATAAACCCACCGATCCTTAAAAAGATGGGGAGAGAAGAAAACCACCGCTCCTTAAAAAGATGGGGAGAGAATAAACCCACCGCTCCTTAAAAAGATGGGGGAGAGAATAAACCCACCGTCTCCTTAAAAAGATGGGGAGAGAATAAACCCACCGCTCCTTAAAAAATATGGGGGAGAGATAACCCAAACCCACCGCTAAAAAAAAAAAAAATAAAAAGAGGGGGGAGAGAATAAACCACCGCTCCTTAAAAAGATGGGGGAGAGAATAAACCCACCGCTCCTTAAAAAGATAGGGGGAGAGAATAAAAACCCACCGCTCCTTAAAAAGATGGGGGAGAGAATAACCCACCGCTCCTTAAAAAGATGGGGGAGAGAATAAACCCACCGCTCCTTAAAAAGATGGGGGAGAGAATAAAACCCACCGCTCCTTAAAAAGATGGGGGAGAGAATAAACCACCGCTCCTTAAAAAGATGGGGAGAGAATAAACCCACCGCTCCTTAAAAAAGATGGGGGGAGAGAATAAACCCACCGCTCCTTAAAAAGATGGGAGAGAATAAACCCACCGCTCCTTAAAAAGATGGGGGAGAGACTAAACCCACCGCTCCTTAAAAAGATGGGGGAGAGAATAAACCCACCGCTCCTTAAAAAGATGGGGGGAGAGAATAAACCCACCGCTCCTTAAAAAGATGGGGGAGATAATAAACCCACCGCTCCTTAAAAAAGATGGGGGAGAGAATAAACCCACCGCTCCTTAAAAAGATGGGGGAGAGAATAAACCCACCGCTCCTTAAAAAGATGGGGGAGAGAATAAACCCACCGCTCCTTAAAAAGATGGGGGAGAGAATAAACCCACCGCTCCTTAAAAAGATGGGGGGGAGAGAATAAACCCCACCGCTCCTTAAAAAGATGGGGGAGATAATAAACCCCCACCGCTCCTTAAAAAGATGAGGGGAGAGAATAAACCCACCGCTCCTTAAAAAGATGGGGGAGATAATAAACCCACCGCTCCTTAAAAAGATGGGGGGAGAGAATAAACCCATCGCTCCTTAAAAAGATGGGGGAGAGAATAAACCCACCGCTCCTTAAAAAGATGCGGGAAAGAATAAACCCACCGCTCCTTAAAAAGATGGGGGAGAGAATAAACCCACCGCTCCTTAAAGAGATGGGGGGAAGAGAATAAACCCACCGCTCCTTAAAAGATGGGGGAGAGAATAAACCCACCGCTCCTTAAAAAGATGGGGAGAGAATAAACCCACCGCTCCTTAAAAAGATGGGGGAGAGAATAAACCCACCGCTCCTTAAAAAGATGGGGGAGAGAATAAACCCACCGCTCCTTAAAAAGATGGGGGAGAGAAATAAACCCACCGCTCCTTAAAAAAGATGGGGAGAGAATAAAACCCACCGCTCCTTAAAAAGATGGGGGAGAGAATAAACCCACCGCTCCTTAAAAAGATGGGGGAGATAAATAAACCCACCGCTCCTTAAAAAAGATGGGGGAGAGAATAAACCCCACCGCTCCTTAAAAAGATGGGGGGAGAGAATAAACCCACCGCTCCTTAAAAAGATGGGGGAGAGAATAAAACCCACCGATCCTTAAAAAGATGGGGGAGAGAATAAACCCACCGCTCCTTAAAAAGATGGGGGAGAGAATAAACCCACCGCTCCTTAAAAAGATGGGGGAGAGAATAAACCCACCGCTCCTTAAAAAGATGGGGGAGAGAATAAACCCAACCGCTCCTTAAAAAGATGGGGGAGAGAATAAACCCACCGCTCCTTAAAAAGATGGGGGAGAGAATAACCCACCGCTCCTTTAAAAAGATGGGGGGAGAGAATAAACCCACCGCTCCTTAAAAAGATGGGGGAGATAATAAACCCACCGCTCCTTAAAAAGATGAGGGGAGAGAATAAACCCACCGCTCCTTAAAAAGATGGGGGAGATAATAAACCCACCGCTCCTTAAAAAGATGGGGGGATGAGAATAAACCCATCGCTCCTTAAAAAAGATGGGGGAGAGAATAAACCCACCGCTCCTTAAAAAGATGCGGGAAAGAATAAACCCACCGCTCCTTAAAAAGATGGGGGAGAGAATAAACCCACCGCTCCTTAAAGAGATGGGGGGAGAGAATAAACCCACCGCTCCTTAAAAAGATGGGGGAGAGAATAAAACCACCGCTCCTTAAAAAAGATGGGGGAGAGAATAAACCCACCGCTCCTTAAAAAGATGGGGGAGAGAATAAACCCACCGCTCCTTTAAAAAGATGGGAGAGAATAAAACCCACCGCTCCTTAAAAAAGATGGGGGAGAGAATAAACCCACCGCTCCTTAAAAAAGATGGGGGAGAGAATAAACCCACCGCTCCTTAAAAAGATGGGGGAGAGAATAAACCCACCGCTCCTTAAAAAGATGGGGGAGATAATAAACCCACCGCTCCTTAAAAAGATGGGGGGAGAGAATAAACCCACCGCTCCTTAAAAAGATGGGGGAGAGAATAAACCCACCGCTCCTTAAAAAGATGGGGGAGAGAATAAACCCACCGCTCCTTAAAAAAGATGGGGGAGAGAATAAACCCACCGCTCCTTAAAAAGATGGGGGAGAGAATAACCCACCGCTCCTTAAAAAGATGGGGGAGAGAATAAAACCACCGAAAAGATGGGGGAGGAGAATAAACCCACCGCTCCTTAAAAAGATGGGGGAGAGAATAAACCCACCGCTCCTTAAAAAGATGGGGGAGAGAATAAACCCACCGCTCCTTAAAAAGATGGGGGAGAGAATAAACCCACCGCTCCTTAAAAAAGATGGGGGAGAGAATAAACCCACCGCTCCTTAAAAAGATGGGGGAGAGAATAAACCCACCGCTCCTTAAAAAGATGGGGGAGAGAATAAACCCACCGCTCCTTAAAAAGATGGGGGAGAGAATAAACCCACCGCTCCTTAAAAAGATGGGGGAGAGAATAAACCCACCGCTCCTTAAAAAGCATGTCGTATAAGACGACTAATTAATAATTTGCTAAAATCGAAAAGCACATAAATCTCAGCCGAGCTTTAAACCACAACTCCGCCTCTTTAAGGTCGAATGTAGAAAAAGAAGCAGAAGAAAAATATTGTAAGTATGAATAATATTCTATGCAGCCTATCTTTGTTGCCTGAAATAATAAAAAGCAACCCAACCAGAAACCATTTATCTATCTTCTTTTACCCCGCCAGGACATCACACAAGCGATAAACACCGGATGACACAAAATATCACCATGCGGATGAGGATCACCCGTGGAGAGGTCTCAGAAACCGCGTTCAGCCATTAGACCATATTTATGGCCGGGCTATATTGCGGCCCCTGGCAAGAGCCAGAGTAGGACTGCAGTTAACGAAAAATTGCACCCCACAAGGGAATGACTAGATTAACTATATATAGGTTAGTTGCGTATCCTTTACAGTGCGTTGCAGAACCAACCCCAGCAGCCCCTGGGTGTTGTGTGGTTTCTCTAGGCAAATTTACATCTAGTAGTTTGGCATTTCTTCTGGAAGGTCGTTCCCCTGATACCACTGTCGAAACCAACGCAAGGCGCATGGCCCGCAGCTGGGATCGAACCCGGTACCCCGACATTACGAAGCGTTCGCAAGGACTTAGCCACAGAGCCTACAACTATATATAGAGAAACCATAAATAACCAGTCCTAATATATGGGAGTGAATCATCATGATTGGTGAATATATTGGCTTAACCGCTTTACAAACTATATCAGAGGAGTTCACATATCCATATAAGACTTAGATGTTGTAAACCATTTATTAAATGTAAAAATTATTTTTAACTATGAAATGATTAACGAATGAATAACTGTATACAAGAGTTAGACTGTGAGGGCACAATTTTAGACGGGCCTGTGTGGCCAATTCATAACTCTTTGAAAAAAAGTTTGTTCATTCATACAGTTCTTTTAATTATTTAGAGAAACGGTGGAGGAGGGGGTGTTGGGTTGCTCCTAGCACGCCGAATTTATACCTGATGAGGCCCCAAACTATATAGCCTCAGACCCTGCGGCTCCTAATAGTTTAAATGATATCAGCTAACCTCAGAACACATTAGAACACGTGGATTATGGCCTGGAGAGAATGAGGCCCCTGGGTGTAACCAGTAGCTCTATCCAGCTCACTACACTTAGAGGAAAGGCAAGACAGAGATATAACCAGATTGTGACCGGTACCATCAAAATTGAAACTCTGCGCTGGCTGCTGAAGAGGACGGAGCATGCATGGAAATTCCCTGAGTGCTATAGTGTTAGCAAAATCCACGGACAGCTCCAGATATTAGGCCGTACCACCAAATGAATTATCATTTTGAAGATAAATATTTTTAAATAACCCTTTTATTTATCTTTAGAGTAATAATTCATTTAATAACACATGTTGCAAATTAATTAAAGTGTAGTTCAATTTGTGTATAAATCTAATTAATAACAATGGCCACGACCGACCGGCCTTGCCAGCCTCACAAAAATTGGAATTCCCGTTTGAGCTGAACGCCCTGATATCTGGAGCTGGTCATGGCAAAATCACATTAATTATATTACATAATCCTCTGGAAAGACATATTCAAAGAAAATTGCATTTGTGGGGGACAAATATGAATTGTTGAGGTCCCTGCTGATTGTGGGGCCCTGAACTGTAGCTTGGTTACCTTATGCCTAAATCCAGCGCAAGTCGTCAAGCCGTTTGTCTCGCGCTCTGAAGGTCACGGGTTCGCGTCGTGGCTGCACCGTTCAGTTGACGAGTGCAATTATTAAGAAAATCCCCAGGAATCGTCGTCAGAGCTACGGAGTTCGTGCTGTATGCGATACTGCTTGCAGGCGGTTTGTCATTCTGCCGAGAGAGACCCAGCCATATGGGATAAAACCCGGTGCAATGAAGTCGATCCTCTAACTTTAACTTTAACTGGCCACTAGAGACTGGTGCCCCGGCATGGAACTGACCACCACACCTAGTATCCGTGGCCAAGAGTCAAGCTCCATTCCTCGCGCTCTGAATGTCTTGGGTTCCTTTCGCTGCTGCTTCGTTCGATTCACAAGTGCAATTTTACTGAGATCCCCAGGGATCATCACTGGAGATACCGAGTTCGTACTTTGTTTGACGCTCTTGATAGGAGCGCTAGTTGGTCTGCGGCGAGAGACAGAGCCACGTGGAGTCAAACCCGGTGCAAGGAGGTCAGGCCTCTGGAATTGTAATGCCTCTGAACTAGAATATGCCTCCTTCCTCTTCTTTGCGTTCCCCGGCTGAAAACTCCGGTTGAAAGTTCCAGGTGTTCGTCCACCTTTAGACTATGGTCTTGTTCCAGAACCTGAGTATTGTGTGTATATCCGTTTCACAGATCTGGCTTATCTGTATGCAGACCGGTGGTTCCTTGCCTCTCAGGAAGATGCACTACAACTTCGAAGGATGTCCCCCAGTTCGTCGACTCCTACGACATGTTTGTTGGGGAGACAGTGGGTCTATTATAGTCTCCCCCCCCCCACCCCCACCCCCACAATGTGGCTCCGGAACTCTCGCAGGGAGAAACTAGAATAAATGGTATAACACTTCACAGCCACTTATCTTTTAGTTCACTCCATATCGACTCCGACATTGTGTGGAGAATTCAGAAAAAGTCAAATATTATAGGAGGAGTGGGAGTGGAAAAAAAAGGGGTGGGGGGTGTTAGACCAAGGCTGTCTTCTAAATTAAAACAGGACTATCAAAGTGAAAACCGGACGTATGGTAACCTTATTCCTAAGACATCGACTACCTAACTGGATGTTGTTTATGTCGTATAGTTAGCCCGAGGTGGTAACGTCATTTGCCACAAGCCCCATGAGAC
This sequence comes from Candidula unifasciata, assembly GCA_905116865.2. Lineage (NCBI taxonomy): Eukaryota > Metazoa > Mollusca > Gastropoda > Stylommatophora > Geomitridae > Candidula > Candidula unifasciata. Next base: position 59,079 of record CAJHNH020000493.1, read on the forward strand.
GGTGTTCATTTTACACCCCAACACCCCTTTACTGTTGGAATTTCCCGGGAACTCCCCCATGTAATCTCGGACTTCGAGATGAGGTAAATTAAAAGAAAAGAGCCCACTTCACATTGTAAAACAGGTGTTTGCTTTAAGATTATCCAGGCGCTAAGTCGGATGTGTCCACCGCAACGTGTACAACATGGCGGTGTGGCTGTAAACAGACACAGCGCCACAAAAAATATTCAGAATTAACCAGACAAAATGTCAAAAAGAAGAAGATATGGAACTGAAACGCTCTACGGGAAGCCAGACTGCACACGGCGACCTGATAACAAAACAAGGAACCGCGGAAGCTGGCACAAGTCGCAGACTCCTGGGTTCCGATGAAGAACAATTGATTTTCTAGATATTATGGGATATCTGCGTTAATCAACCAGCATATGAAGCTAACATGGTCGCCACTGATTATCTCGGAATGCTTTGTGTTCTGTATTGGCAGGTTCATTCAGTGTCTGCTCCTAGCTAAAGTTAGTGGGGGTGCCGTTGTGTTGATATTGTGTGGAACGAAACAAACATATAACAGGAACATATGTACATCAACTTGAAATCCTAAACAAAGCTCAACGCTTAAGGAACGGCGAGACGGAAATACAATCAGATTTACTGCTGTTATCGGAATTTGAACTCTTCGCTCGCTGCTGAAGATGGGGACGAAGTGCTTATGGGAGTGTCCCGAGTGCGGTGATGTCTGATTCCTAGTTTAACATTCAGCTGATAGGTGTGACTATCACTGCTGCCCTATTTATTACTTGTTTGGAGGTTGAACTGGGTATCTGTTATCTCCCTTGTTGGTCTTATATTCAGACTGGGATCCTACATCTCAGGATCACCATGGTAACACGGTGATACCTTGACCTAAAACAGGGTCACCCTGCAAATATTTTGAGTTGAAAGCCGGACTTCCTACAAATACTTGAGCTGAAAACGGTACATCCCACAAATATTTGGAGCTGAAAACGGGACATCCCACAAATATTTTGAGCTGAAAACAGGGCAACGCACAAATATTGTGAGCTGAAAACGGTACATCCCACAAATATTTTGATCTAAGAATGGGAAATCCTAAGCAATCCAGTTTAACCCCAGCCCGAAATTTTTTAATTCTGGTATGTATTATTATTATTATTGTTGTTATTATTATTATTAAAAGTTTCTAAAACTATCAAATCTAATAAGGTTTACATACATAAGTCTATACTCTAGGCTTAATCCTTCGTTACATTTTCAATGGAACAGTTCGCGTTTTTTTTAAATGTATCGATGGAACGGCCGGTAAAAACGGGGCAGTCCTGGCGAAAACGGGATCAGTGGTAAGCCTTAATGGTAAACCTTTGGGAGGCAGCTAGGAGGGGACAGACTTATGGATCGATCCTGGTGTGCCGTTATGTCTCCTGGTGGGTAAGGGGGATCTGATCTAACGTAACGACGAGAACTGTTTTCTTTAATCAAACAACACGCGTACCCCTGTGTAGGTTCCGGGGCCCCATTGAGGGAGAAACAAGAATAGGCCCACTGCCTGCCCATAAGCATGTCGTAAAAGTCGAGTAATAGGGAGCTTCCTTCGAAGATGGAGTGCATCTACCTGAGAAGTACGGAACCAACAGTCAGCATGCAAATAAGTCAGAATGTAAAACCCATGTGTACGCAACCCTCAGTTTCTGGAACAGAAGTGGATGAACAACCAGAAATGTACAGCTAGTAAACGGGAAGAAGAAGACAACAGGCACACTACAAATACAGTTATATGAAAAACGCAATTGCATGCCACATAAAAGCAACAGCCTACACGTTAATGAACAACAACAACAGTAAAAAAGACTATATCGCAACATTACAAAACTTAATAATAATGTCGTCTAAACGCAGATGATTAACCCAGAACCAAAAACCGAGAACGATAACTCAACAACCACTGCTAAAATTCATACTCACCCAAAAATATACAATCCACTTTTAGCTGGAAAACAGAGGATGCTGCCAGAATTGTGTCTGTTCATAGACGCCAGCGATTGCGGGCCTGCGAGGCCGTTCATTAGTCAAAGCTTCAGGCAGTTAGCAAGCCTAGCATTTTAGTGTTGGTTTGAAATATGCGCGTACTGCAAGCGCTTTTTTTTTTTTTTTTGCCCCAGCGCTTAGATTCGTTAAGTTAAGCTTGCGAATGCTTTTTGCACGTTTGCGTTGGGAAGTGCCTGCCTCAGAGCGTAAGCTCAACTCGTTATCAAAAATATTTAATATTTGAGTGAGTATTTTAATGGGGGTGGCGTGTGGTGAGACTGTATGTCGCCCTTAGGCAGAGCATTAAAAATAAAGATTATGCACCCGGAAAAAAAAAGCAATGCAGTAGATTCTAACTTTAGGGTTGCTGAAGTCTGGGGGATTAGTATATGCAATGTTGAATGTTTTATTAACAATCGTCATCACAGCACTCGAGGCATTCCCACAAGCGCCCCACCCCTATCTTCAGCAGCAAGCGCAGAGTTCCAATTCCGAAGGTACCAGTAACTGTGTATATCCGTCTAACCTTTTCCTGGAGCGTTGAACGTCGGCCATATCCTGTGGTCACTCCTAGCAGCACCATTCTCTTTAGAACGAGATGATCCATCTATGCTTCCGCACTGTTAACTCTCCTGCAAAGAGTCCTGTTAACATCTAGCTTGTCACGCATCAGTTGACCAACAAGTTGTACACACTGGCATATAGGCAAGGGTGAGAGAGAGGGAACACACTGCCCAGGAGCTACACGCGACAATAGACACAGTGTTTGACTGGTGTGCAGAAATGAGGGTTGTCGTCCACCCAGAAAAGGTGTCTTTTTGTGGGGTTCTCTAGATAACAGGATTATTAGAGCTGAGGTTCCAGGTCTCACGATAGACGACATAAATAACAACAGAAAGAGGGCAAACTGAAGTATTTGGGAATCATATGTGACAGGAGCCTGTCCTTTAAGGACCATGTGGAGAGGGTTGTGACAAGACGCCAAAAAAGGACTCAGTGCAATAAGGACTATGGCTGAAATGGACATAGCGCAGAGAATGCTTTTCACACTACATCAGCTTGATCCTTTCAGTGACTGAATATGGACTAGGACTGCTTACTGTCTCACAATCAGATGGATAAACTAGAGCGCACACAGAAAGCAGTTATGCGGGTCAGTTTGGGATGCACCAGAGACACCCCAGTGCTGGATATGCTATACATCCTTGGTTTGCCGACTGTTGCAAGTAGGCTCAAGGTGCTGCAGGCGAAGTTATATCTCAGAGTAGCTGCAGGCGCAGATCACCCTCTGCACGAAGCTCTGGATGCAGACAAGGGTCGGTGGCTGATAAGAGCGAAGTCATGGATGGCTCAGGCAGAAGACGCAGTCAGACAGTTTTGTATCCTGAAGAACATTAGGCGAGGAGAGGAGTGGGTAAGAGTGCCAGCGGAACAGTCAGACTTGTGTAGGGTCATAATCACGCTGAGCCGGGAATGCAGATACTGGCCAACAGGTGCCACAGAGGTGGGCATTCAGCAATTAATTCAAGATAATGCTCGCTCAGAGGGTTTGATTATGTATACAGACGGTTCCCCGTGTGGGCTACGGGGCCCTATTATGGGGAAAACAAGAACAGACCCACTGCCTACCCAAAAGCATGTTGTAAGAGTCGACTAATTGGGAGCTTCCTTCAAAGTCGGATCGCATCTGCCTGAGAGGCAAGGAACCAGCAATCTGCATACAAATGAGTCAGATCTGTAAAACGGACGCACACGCAACAGTCAGGTTCTGGAACATGACTGCAGTCCAGAAGTGGACGAACAACCAAAACTGTCCGTCAGAGCCAACAGCTGGTGAACGCCAAGAAGAAGAAGAAGTATACAGACGGTTCAGTATCAAAAGGCAAAAGAAGTGTTTGGGGTTTCTTAGCAAAAGTTAATGGTCAACGTTTGGTACAGGGAAGCCTAGCATATGATCCCAAAACATCTAGCTTAAGAATGGAGGTGGAGGTGGTCACTGCAGTTGTCCGCTGGTTAGAGAACACCACACACACACATCGTGACTGTAACTGACTCAGAAAGCATGATGAGGAAGGTCAGGACAGGCATGCATCGTGCAGAGCGGCATGCTTCCCTGCGATGGTCATATGTGAGGAGTATAGTCTGGATCGTTTCTCAGGGTAAACCAGTGTGTTGGGCTATGAACTGGCAGACAGACTGGCTGGCTCTGCACAACTTGGTGGAATACTGATATATGATAAGGCAGACGTGGTTAGTGCCTTGTGGGAGAGCGTGTACAGTTCGGAGGAGCGAATGGATCACAACAGACTGGCGAGATTCATGCAGCGGGGAGTGACGAGGGGTTTTGGCCGATGCTGGACGCTCAGAAGACAGGCAAGAAGGTGATGTAATCTGAATGCTGCTGACCCCACTGGTACTGGAACTCTTCGCTGGCTGCTGAAGGTAGGGACGGGGCGCTTATGGGAATGCTCCGAGCGCTGTGATGTCGGTTTTTGAATCCAAAGAACTCAACACTGGTCTAACTGGACTGCTTGTCATGTTTATATTGGTTCAACTATGGTTCTATATAGTTTGATCCGTATACGTATATTTTGACTACGTGTATATTTTCCAGTTTAACTTAAAAAAAAAATATTATTAGTTTATGTTCTATAGCATCTTATCCCATCTTAATCCTCTGGTACCTTGCGGTGTCCAGATGAAGCATAATTTACGGGAACGCGCCCGTTTGTGCGTTTGTAAATGGGCATTCGCAGGTACTATGTGATTCGCTATGTCAAAACTTGCATGGTCGGTCTCTTCTTCGCTTCTCGTCTGGTCTGTACATCATTGCTTGCTGTGGTATACTGTCTGCTGACATCCGCCTTATATGGCCAAACCATTTCACCTGTGTTGAAAAAAAAAAATTAAATACAGACCTACTGTTGTCCTCATTTTCCTTCTGATTTCATTGTTTCTGATCTTATCTCTTCTTTTTATATTAAGAGCCCTTCGCAAGTAATCTCATTTCAGCAATTGCTATTTTCTTGTCTCTTTTTTCTGTCATTTTCCAGATCTGGCGTTGATAACACGGGGTTGGCAGAAAGATCTGTGTTACAGCGTGATCTTTTGGCTTCTACTGATAAACGTGTGTTTCTTAATATTGGCGCCATTTGCCCAATGAGTTGGTTTGCTCGTTTGATCTATTCTGGGTGTAATTTAAACGGGACAACTGAGGGATGCACCAAGAAAACGGGACTGTCGCGGTGAAAACGGGACGTATCGTCGCACTAAGGATTAGGCTATTCGAGCTTCCTTGGGTTGAGTGCCACCCCCCCCCCCCCCCCACTTTCCCCGCCCCCACCTCGAAATTGCATAAGGGAACTAAGCCTCCGCCTAACCATGTATAGAAATTCTTGTTTGAAGTATTTGTTAATATATTAATATAATTAAAAATGTGTCAATATTACTATGATTATAATTATTACACATTTAAACAAAGCTTAAACCTTCTATAGACTCCCTTGAAACATTTGTAGGGAGGCTTATACCCCCCCCCCCCCCCCCACTCCCAATCGAGCACTTCCCACCGTTATGTTTTCTTTCTGTCGACTCGCTTGACAGAATCACATACAAAGTAAGCCCAGTCGATAGGAGACTCGCTTTTAAATCCAGCTGCGACTCGCTGCAGCCACGGTCGGCGTTCGAAGCCGGGCGGTTCCCGGGGTTCACCCAGCCTCTAGGAAATGGGTACCAGAGTTGACACTCTGGGGTAAATGGAGGAACGTTGTAGCTACAGAGTTACGTGCGAACGGCGACACAGGCGGACAGTTTCTTATCAGCTGTCTGTACTGGTGGCAGAGCACTTATGGTTTATAACCGTGTGCTATGACGCTGGTTCACGTCTCACGACTTCACCTTTACATACAAAGTTTTGAAATGTAAGTAACTTTGCACTGGATGGGTAATGTGGTCAGCATTACGTCAGCCGTCTTTACTTCCCCAGGACAGCTATCCTGGTACCCATTTTAGGCTGGGTCGACCTGCGACGCCCCATACCATGATACAAATCCACGCAGCCAGCAGTGGGTTTCGATCGCGGTATGTTGGAATTACGAGTCGGACTCGCAATTGATTTTATCATACCATTTAAATCCTTCTTTTCTGAGCAGACACCAGTCAGTTAATGAATGTTTATGGTTTACTAGTAGTTGTTATAGTTGTTTTCTCCTTTGAACTTCTCAAATTTCCTAATGCTATGAAAGCTCTTTTTGCCTTTTGTGCTACCAGTCCCCCCTTGTTTATCAACATTACTGCCGATTACTCCAGATCTCGGAATGAGATAACATCAAGAGATCACTGTCTGTCTAGTTTATTATCATTATCTTTGTCTGTCCACTATAAATGTTAAAAGTGGCTTCTCATCTGTGCGTCGAATGCCGTCCAGACTCTGTCCAAGCCTCCTTATGTAAAGATTCTTTGTTTGATATTGTTTTCCATGTTTGTAAAAAAAAAACCACTTAGACCATTTTCAGGGGGCACTGCACACTCTGAACCACCGCATAAATGTCTCATAATGCGCATTATTTTATTTGTTTATTTGTATCCGGCATTTGATGCTGGATTCAAAATGTTGAATTAAGAATCGACATCACAGCACTCGGGACACTTCTACAAGTGCTCAGTCTCCATCTTCAGCAGAAAGTTCCAATTCCGATTGTACTAGTAACCGCCTTATAGTATATTCGTATCATCCTTCCCCTGAGTGTTGAGCGTCTGCCAGATCCCCTGGTAACTCCTTGCAGTGCCATTCTCCTAAGACGGTAATGATCTATCTGCGCCTCCGCACTCTTCACTCGCACCTAAAGGGCCCTCGCAATATCTAACGTGTCATACATCAGTTCACCCCCAAGTTGTGCAGAGCCAGTCAGTCTATCTGCCTGCTCATTTCCCAACACACCGGCATAACATGGATTCAAAATTTTAAAGACCAATCCACACTGGATAGGTGAGGTGGTCAACGTCACGACGGCTCCCCCCCTCACAGTACATTAGCCGGTATTCATTTAAGGCTCGATCGACCTAGGAGCCAAGAGCAGTTTATGGGGGAAATAAATCGGAAGTGTGCAGTTACACAATTAATAGATTTACGGGAAGCCTACAAATTCCATGCTCTGTTGAAACAAAATCGCTACGTTTAACCAGCATTTCCGAAGGGAGAGCTTTTGGATATAATTGTGACTAGATTTTGTGTGCCACATAACCGGCGACGCAGTCGTCTATCGGCAAACCAATGGGCGAACCAATGGGCGAACCGGTCGCTGATGAAGCCTACGGGCACCAAACTGTCTTATAAAGACCCAATTGTTTTGGTCGATAAAAATAACTTACACCGGTAATAGATATTACTTCGCGTTTGCAAGACATCATTCGCCAGATTTAGCCTAAGTAATGAACATTAATCACCGTGACATTCATTGTTGTGAATATACGACTTAATTTGTTTGTTGTGCAGGTTATTTATTTAGTTATGGTAATATATACTAAACAAAATATACGTAATACTTTTTCTTTCTCGCGAAAGCACACATTACTTGTAGGTAAACTTAGACACAAAAATCAAGATGGAGGCGATAGCTCTCTGGGATTTCGATGCTACGCAAACAGACGAAATGAGTTTAAGAAAAGGCGCTAAATTATGTGTAAGTTGCATTAAATTATGCGTATTTAAATATGATTATTACTTTATCAACTATTTTTATATTGTTTTTATATACATATCGTGGTTTTGCTTCTACAAGCTACTTCCCCCACACATCGTTCAGGGTTCAGGGTACAATACATGTTTTGTTTTCATAGAAAGTCATGATAACAGTACAAACTTCCTGGTTGAACGAATGAAGCAATTTTGATTTGCTTATAAAATGTTCACGTTTGTAGAAACTCGACAGGCGTAGAAATGAAAAACCAGCATAGTTATTAACCATCAAAGCATAAACGCAAAACTGTCATTCATAGATCTTTCCGTTTGCAAAGAGCAAATCAAATCAAGCAGTCAACGCAATGTTTTCCGGTTGTGAATTTAAGTAGTGATGATTTAGACAATAGACTGCAAAAGAATGAGCGAAGCACAACTTTAAAGTAAAGAAATGAAAATGAACATATACAACACATTAGAAACAGCACATAGGAGGAGGGCGAGAAAGGATGAGGGAGAGGAGGAAGGCGAGAAAGGAGGAGGGAGAGAAGAAGAAAAGGGATATAATATAGAAGGAGGGGGAGCGAAAGAACTGAACTAGAAGAATAAAAATAAAGAAGTAGTGAGAAAGGAAGAATGAGGATATAGAAGAAGGTGGAGGAAAAGAATTACTACAGAGGGGGAGGGACTAGAAGATGGAGAAAAGGAAGAAACAGTATATTGCAGAGTTGATTGCCTAGGTACTTTAGTCAAATTTTTAAAATGTCCTCTACACCAATAAAACCAGCACAGTTAGATAGCTGTAAACAATCTCTTTCCAACGGTACCTCATTTAGGCTTATATGTCATTTCTGAGCTGAGATATGTAGGTTTTTGTGGAGATGAGATGTAAAAAACAGCTGCTAAAACTTGTCTCCCAGAAAGAAGAAGTTTTCTCTGCGCAACCAAACTGCGCAATTTTCGTTTTGGCTTTGTTTGCATTGGACAAGATGGCAGACAATGAGACTGCCTGAGCCAGTGATTGCCTGAAAAATGTCACTGTACCAGAAAGAAATTTTATACACAAATGTAAAATTGGACAGAGAATTCAATTATAAGTAGCATTACCAGGTACAGTAACAGTTAAAGCCAACCCTGAATACTTATCGCTATTTTCAATCAAACTGATGTAACAGAAAAACAGAGGACGTCTGGCTGTCGTAGACATGCGCTGTTAATCGGGTTCCTTCCTGCCGTTTTCAGCTTTTTATAGTGGGTGAAAATCACACCAATCGCAAAATTTAATGAGAGATTAGGACCCATCCTGAAACCCCAGCCGACATTTGCGAAGCAAGTTTTGAAGGGTTTCCATGGTAACGGAAAATTGCCAAAAGACCGCCAATTGCCGAACACCGTAGTCGCTAGATTGCCTGGCTTGTTGTGTTTTTCTGTTCAGTTGAAAAAAATCAATCCTTTTTTTTCTCATTATTTGTTGATTTAAATTCTGTAGATAAATAATATTTGTCAGCAGTAAATTGTGCTTCTTCTTCTTCACTTCCTCTTTTACCGCTGTGGGTGTCGAGGGAAATATAAGGTTCTGTTTCTAGCTCTTCTGGCTGCCTCGACCATAGGCACATCGTGCTGTTGTAGAGTTTCTCTGATGTTATCCTTCCATCTTGTTCTTGGTCTACCCCGTGCTCTACGTCCTTCTTCTCTTTCCATGTATGCTTTGTATGGTATGGTAGTAAAATGTGCAATATTTGTTATAGTTGTGCCATCATTATCTAAACTCTTCTATAATCTTTAACTGCACAGAACACTCGTCTACTCTACAACAGTAACAACCCAGTAGAATGTGTCACTGAGCACAAAGCTTTAGGGGTTATTATTGATAGAAATTTAACCTTCACTTCTCATGTACAAGCTCTAGTGAAACAAACAGCTAAAAAGTATACCGGCTTGTAAAAATTAAAACACTTTCTGGATGGAAACACCAGAAGGATATTCTATACCTCCCATATTCAGACCCATCTAGACTACTGCTCCACAATATGGGATAGCTGTCCAAGTTCAGTCATGAAACGGCTTTAAGCACTTCAAAAAAGAGCTGTACGCTTAGTCGGTAATAATCATGGAAGAGACAGTTCCAGTAAACATAAAGATCTAAAGTTACTACCCTTCCATAAACGACTACTTTTCAATAAGGCCAAAGTTATTCACAAAATCTTATAAAATAATGCTCCAGATTACCTTTGGCTATTCTTCAAGTATAATGGGCGACATAGCAAACGCCTAAACATATTACACATCCCTAAACCCAGAATAGATTTGTACAAAACAAGCTTGGCGTACTCTGCAGCTCATCTGTGGAACCATCTTCCACAACCAATAAAAAATATCAATAACCCCTATAAATACAATTGGAAGCTTTTTGAATATTATCTCACTACAGACTACATGCCCCCTTAGAAGATAATAGTTTCCTAAGAATAATGTTGATTTCCACCAATGTTTATTATACTTAGTATTATACATGTTTTAAAATGTAGCATACTTAGAGCACATTCTTACAAAGATGTTGTTGATGCCTATTATTACTATTATTATAATTATCTGCTAAAACAATGTATGCATGGCGTAAGGGCAGAATGTAAGACTGGCCTGTGTGCCCAATTCTTAACTCTTTGAAAATGAAGTTTGTTCTTTCATTCGTTCTTCTGTCTGTGTTCATATAAGGACATTTGTCCGGGCCATATGGGTTCAGGGGCTCCATTATGGGTGAAAACAACAATAGACACACTGCCCTCCCTCTGCTTGTAAGAGTCAACTAATTGACTGCATCCTTCAAAGCTGGAGTACATCTGCATGAGAGGCAAGAAAACAGCAGTCTGCATACAAATGTCAAATGTGAAACAGGTGTGCACGCAACACTCAGGTTCTGGAACAAGAGGTCTAGAACCAGTCTAGAGGTGGATGAACACCTGTAACTTTCCACTTAAATATTTGGGTCTAAAAATTGTTATTGTGTATTGCCCTTTGACCCCCAAGAATACAGTTCTTGGAAGTCTGCAAGTGAAGTCGAAAAACCTGTCTTTACGTCCATGGTAGTGGGGGGGGGGGGGGGGGGGGGGGGGGGTCAAGAAACCAAATAAAGTCCAAAGATGTACAAAGTGTACAGGCAAACGACCAAATATGTCCATAGCAGTAGAAAGCTTAAAGTGACGTTTAAAAAAATACGTATATGCTGTTTAAAAAAAAAATAATACAGACCCCTAAATTTGTTTTAATTACCCTTAAAGGGTTGGCGTGCCACCAGATGGTTCCTGCTAGTGTCGAAGATGGTCTTCTACTTCACAGGCTTAGACAGCCCAGACATTCTCTAATGCTGGTCTGGTATGTTCTCTGTCAGGTCATAAACACAGAAGATGGTGGCTGGTACAAGGCTGTGAGTGGTCAACAGTCAGGGTTTATACCTGCAACTTACATCAGACTAGAACCTCACGAGTAAGTTCTGTCTTCTGTTTGGTCGTAATTGTCCTGCTATGGTTTTCATGTCTGTATACTATAGTTTGTATGTATGTGTACTATAGTTTGTGTGCTATAGTTTGTGTGCTATGTGTGTGCTATAGTTTGTGTGCTATAGTATGTGTGCTATAGTTTGTATGTGCAGGCTATAGTTTTTTGGTATGTGCTATAGTTTGTTTATGTGGGTAAAACAAGAATAGACTCACTGCCTCCCCATCAAGCATGTCTTAGGAGTCGACTAATTGGTCCGGGACTTCTTTCAGAGTTGGAGTGTATCTGCTGAGCAGCAAGAATCAACCCAGCTGCACAAAAATAAGCCAGTGAAGCAGATGAACACTCAAAACCCAGGCCCTGGTACAAAGGCAAAGTCCAAATAGACGAACACCGCGACTTTCCGCCGGAGATAACAGCTGGTGAACGAAAAAGAAGATAAACACTTATAATCTATGCAGGACTAAAAAAGCGGAAAACTAAAAAATTACAAAACAAAAATCCAGTGTCTCAAGAGATGAAAACAATGTATCCCAATTATATCGTAGAAGGATTGAAAAGGATATTGATGAAAAATGGATCTCTTTGTGCTGCCACCTGCTTATCAGTTTCCCAAAAGGGCCCCCGACCCCCATCCAATTGTCTTGCATCACTTTTATAAACAATGGTGCAGAGCCACCCGTATGTCTGCCCGTTTATTTTCCCCCCACATCGCATTACCCTAAAAAAATCCCACAGCAATTAATGACCCCGGGCAGTCAAACCTAAATGGTACAGTAAGTTTT
>CAJHNH020000493.1:71908-169408 GCA_905116865.2 Candidula unifasciata
ACAGATACTATCTTTGAGTTGTGAAGATAAGAGTAGTTCCATTGGGGATACAGATACCATCTTTGAGTTGTGAAGATAAGAGAGTACATTGGGGATACAGATACTATCTGAGTTGTGAAGATAAGAGTAGTTCCATTGGGGATACAGATACTATCTTTGAGTTGTGAAGATAAGAGTAGTTCCATTGGGGATACAGATACTATCTTTGAGTTGTGAAGATAAGAGTAGTTCCATTGGGGATACAGATATCTTTGAGTTGTGAAGATAAGAGTAGTTCCATTGGGAGATACTTCTTTGAGTTGTGAAGTGAGTGTTCCATTGGGGATACAGATACTATCTTTGAGAGTAGTTCCATTGGGGATACAGATACTATCTTTGAGTTGTGAAGATAAGAGTAGTTCCATTGGGGATACAGATACTATCTTTGAGTTGTGAAGATAAGAGTAGTTCCATTGGGGATACAGATACTATCTTTGAGTTGTGAAGATAAGAGTAGTTCCATTGGGGATACAGATACTATCTTTGAGTTGTGAAGATAAGAGTAGGTCCATTGGGGATACAGATACTATCTTTGAGTTGTGAAGATAAGAGTAGTTCCATTGGTGATACAGATACCATCTTTGAGTTGTGAAGATAAGAGTAGTTCCATTGGGGATACAGATACTATCTTTGAGTTGTGAAGATAAGAGTAGGTCCATTGGGGATACAAATACTATCTTTGAGTTGTGAAGATAAGAGTAGTTCCATTGGGGATACAGATACTATCTTTGAGTTGTGAAGATAAGAGTAGTTCCATGCAAATACTGTCTTTGAATTGTGAAGATGAAAATAATTCCATTCAAGATACTGTCTTCAGATTGTGAAAATAAGAGGTTTCCATAGTAGATGTAGTCTTTAAGTTTTGAAGATAAGAGCAGTTTCATTGTGGCTACAGTCTTTAAGTTGTAAAGGTAAGAGCAGTCCCATTGTGGATACAGTTTTTAAATTGTGAAGATAAGAGTAGTTCCATGGTAGATAGTGTCTTTAAATTGTAAAGAAAAAAGTAGTTCCACTTGGATACTATCTTTGTATTGTGAAGATGAAAATAGTTCCATCGGAGATACTGAATATGTACCAGTCCTAAGAAGTAAAGGCAACCGGCTTGATGCTGACCACATCACCCACCAAGTGCCGATTAGTCTATAAAATAAGTCTAGCCCTATGTGTCCAATATGCATGAAGGCGTTAAAAAAAGGTCCTCTTTTTTGTGTGTAAACCTATGCTGGTAAGTATCAGTGAGTGATGAACAATTAACACCCAAGTTCCACAATTAGAATGAGAATCCCACAAGGCACGAGTCCCAGAAACCCTGTTCAACCTTAAGGTTATATTAGGGCCCCTAACAACGGTTACGAATTGACCTGAAATTCAGCCATTATGGGACTTTTAATTCTTAATTAAACTTCAATAAAAATTGTGTCCTATGTCGAGACAGGTTAGCATAAGCACACGGGTAAGGATGAGGGACGTTCAACGTCACCAGGACCGTACAACGAGCAACAAAAACCCTGTGACACAAAGTGCCATCTTTCAGGTGAGAATCCCCCAGGTGCACGTCCCAGAAACCCAGTTCAACCGTTAGGTTATGTTAAGGCCTCTGACAACATCCAGGGTGAGGCTTTTTTAAATAACAAAACATTGCGTTCCATTTTGGGACGAGTTGTTCATGCGGGGGTAAGGGTGCAAAAATTGCCTAGTTACCAAGGTTTACCAATGATTTTCTTCACAGACACGAAGATACAGTTCAACATTTCAAGATATTAACAGACTCCAACAACAAGTTTTATATTTGGCCAAACTCTGTTTTCTTCTCCATAAACCAACTTGTAGAAAAATATCATACAGAAAACGTATCTGGGGACCCAAAGAAAGTTATACATCTACGAGACACTCGGCAAGAGGTGAGAAGTGTGTTATGTCTTCTTCAGCATTTTATTCTTCTTTCTCCTCCCCCATCGTCTCCTCCTACTCTTTCTTCTTTGTCTTTGTCTACTCAGTTTTACTTCTCCTACTACCTTCTTTTTTTTTCCTCCTTCCTATATCTCCTGCTCTTTTCTTATTCTTTTTTATGCTTTGCTGGTTCCAACAGAGCATACTCGCTTAACCAGCATTTATCAGGTATTTTGCGGACTTGTTAGCTTCAGAATTGCAATTCCGGTTTCATAGCCAATAAGTCACCAAGTAGTTGCTCCGATTCTATGCCAACAAAAATCATGCAGAATGTCTGTCACTGTCAGATGTGCCAACACAAACAATCCAACACTAGAAATGCAGTTCATCATCGATTGAAGCAGCAATCATAACAGATCAGTAGGCGCATACACAATTATCACATAAGGCACCACTAGTTCTTTGGCAGCAGGCCACTCACCATTTTCTGAATCTGCATATCACAAAAGAAACCACATTGGGCACAGTGCAAACAGTATTCTTAATGAAATCCATCGCCCACAGTGTCGAGTCACCCACTCGTCTCAGTAGCTGGGCAACAGAACTATATCCTTTTAGTCTACTTTGGGAGGAAAATGAGATGGCTAACTATTATCATAAGCAAAAACTTGCTACGACTAAAAACAGTTAAGCTGCCTGCCAGCCATATTGACCTGAAGCCCTTGTTTGTTGTTCAGCTTATTTATTTTAAGCTACATTTATATAACCACCTTCTCATGAGAATAATCACTGGAAGAACCTTGGAGTGGCTGCTGCATCAGAAGACTGAGCACTCATAGGAATGCCCAGTGTGCAGTGACGTTGATTGTAATAAAGTAACACACTATGGCATATAGTATAGTACAACAGGAGATGATCATCATTATCGTCATCATCATCATACATCACTTTTGCTGTTAGGCGCCGGGGGGAGGAATAATTTTCGATCCAGTGCACGCTGGCTGCCACTGGCTATTGTCATGTCGTGAAGGCGTAGTGTGTCTTTAATGTTGTCGATCCACATTTTCTGCAGCCGTCCTCTTGCTCTTGTAACTGATCTTCTGAGATGTAGTGCTAATAATGGTATATAATCTTGCTGCATTTTAACGCGGTGGCCAAACCACACAACAGGAGATTATGCATGTAAAGCCATCATCATCATGTGGCAGGTACTCAATAGACTATCACAGCCTACCTGAGAGAAACTCGGTCTCTCACCAGATCTTCCACCTTGTGCACCCACCTACCCGAGGTCTCCCTTATATCCTATACCCGTCTTCAGTGCCGGTTGGCCCCTGCCCCTCTTTCCTGGTACCATGCCCTCTGTTTCTATTCTTGCCAATCCACCATAGGACTTGATATGGCCAAAATCTTTCAGTTACCAAAACAAGATGCTACCAGTCTTCCTTAAAGTTGAGATATTTTAGGATGTAAATATTTGTTTTCTTTTTGGTCCTTCTAAGGCGTTGCGAGTCCCGCTCTTAATTCCAATGTACCGCGATCAAAACCCACTGCTGGCTGCGTGGATTTTTATCGGGGTGTGGGGCGTCGCAGGTAGACCCAGCCTGAAATGGGTACCAAGATGGATGTCCTGGGAAAGAAAAGACGGCTGGCGTAATGCTGACCACATTACCCACCTAGGGCCAAATATGGGTGCTCTTCCCATATGTCAGATGCGCCTAAAGGTTTGAAAAGGGGTCTTTTACTTTTTTGTACTTATCTCTGATGGGTATTGTGGTAAGCGTCACACTGGCCGTCTTTACTGCCCAGGAAATGTCCTATTACCCAAATGCTTGAAAAAATAAATTTATCGTTATCTTGCTTTACATTTAGGCATAATTGAGTGGACCATACATCCAGAAAAATATTTAGATCTATGGACAGACATAAATGGAACCAATAAAAATCAGGGCGTACAGTCCAACAATCACAAACAATTCCTAGAGAAAAAAGTTTTATATTAAATAATGAGTATGGCTTATACAATTTGTAAGCCCTTATATTCTCATGTTCTTGAAATTAATTAGTTCCTTAATGATTAATAATCACAAATTATAGAACTACTTGCTCCCTGTGTGGGTTCCCGGGCCCTATTGTGGGGAAAACAAGAACAGACCCACTGCCTACCCAAAAGCGTGTCATAAGAGTCGACTAACTGGGAGCTTTCTTCAGAGTTGGAGTGCCTCTGCCTAAGAGGCAAGGAACCAACAGTCTGCATATAAATGAGTCAGATCTGTAAAACAGATGCACATGCAACACTCAGCTTCTGGAACAGGGCTGCAGTAAAATAGTGAATGAACAACCAGGACTTTCCCCAAGAGTTTACAGCTGGTGAACGTGAAGAAGAAAGAAGAATTACTTGCGGCGGAAGGTGGTAAATTGACTTGTTTGGGATGTCCCATTTTCAGCTAAAAAATATCAGTGGGATGTCCCGTTTTCAGCTGAAAATATCTAGGATGTCCCGTTTTCAGCTGAAAATGTTAGTGGGATGTCTCGTAATTAGTTCAAAATTTTAGTGGGATGTCCCATTGTCAGTTCAAAATTTTAGTGAGATGTCCCGTTATTCAGTTCAAAATATTAGTGGGATGTCCCATTATCGGTTCAAAATATTAGTGGCATGTCCCATTATCGGTTCAAAATATTAGTGGCATGTCCCATATCGGTTCAAAATATTAGTGGCATGTCCCATTATCGGTTCAAAATATTAGTGGCATGTCCCATTATTGGTTCAAAATATTAGTGGCATGTCCCATTATTGGTTCACGATATTATGGTATTTAAATTAAACTGAAGGAAAAAAAATGATAAAAAGCATTATTACAAACACAATACGCTCAATTTCAAAATTGCTTAACGCCCCCCCCCCCCCCTTGAAACCCCTTAAAACCCACCCTAAATGTTAAAGGTCACTCCCCTAGCCATATGGCCGGTATTATTTATATTCAAGACATATAAGAAGATGTTTGACTTCTTTTCGCTCAGACATATGTAGACAAACATTCTGTTCCCAACCTACATACAACCTCATACACCTTTTTCATTTGCTTCATACTAAAACTCACACATGTATTCTCCCCTCCAGAAATATGAAGCCTTGTACGACTTTACACCCGCCAATGCAGAAGAGGTTGAATTGAAGAAAGGGGACATCATCCTGCTGATTGCCAAAAGTGATCCCAACTGGTGGGAAGGTGAAGTGCGTGGCAAGAAAGGCTTCTTTCCGAAAAATTACGTCAGAGAGCTGAAGTAACAGAAATTAGGGCGGAACATTTGTTTTAGGCTTTCGGTATTTAAGCCTTGTTTTTTTCACAAATCTGCTTTTTAGTTTTGAAACTCACAAATTATTTTGTGAATAAAAAGAAATGAATGCTTTTGATTCTGACCACAGGGTATTTTATTAATGGGGGTTTTCAAAGTTTTTGCTTCTATTTCCCCATCCTTTTTTACCCCTTTTAAGTTGAGGAAGATTTAAGGTTCGGCTTCTTGCTGTTCTAACCACCTCGCCTGTAGAAATATTGTACGTTTGTAGCGTTTCTTCTTCTTGTCTTCTACCTGTATCCCGTAGTGGAGCATAGGCCCTCAACCAACTCACGCCAGGTTATCCTATCCTTTGCTGTCGCATCGCCTGCAGCTCGCCTCATGTCCTCTCCATATTTTTTAACCTGTCCCATGGACACATCATGAAAGTCGCCGTGGTGTTGGCGGCTAGACGCCCGCCTGCAGATCGGAAGGTCGTGGGTTCGCGTCCTAATATAGCCGGACTTTTTTTCAAAAATGACCTTGACTCCCATGTCGACCCATCCTTGAGTGGGTACCAGGTGCAGTCCTGGGAAGTAAAGGCGGCTGGCGTGATGCTGACCACATCACCCACCAAGTGCCGATTGGTCTATAAAAATATAGGTCCAGCCTTGCATTCCCAGTACGCCTGAAGGTGGGGAAAAGGGTTCTTTGCTTTTACTTTTTATGGACACATCATACTATTGTAGAGTTTGTCTGATGTGGTGGTATCTTTCCATCTTGTTCCTGGTCTAACTCATGCTTGACCTCAATCTTTTCTTGTTATGTATGCCTTGTGTGGTAAAGCAATGCAAGGCATTCTCTCTAAGTAAAAGTAAACACCTTTAGGCGTATAGGGCGTATAAGACTAAACCTATATTTTTTTAGATCAAGATGGGTGAAATGGTCAGCTTCATGCCGGCCGCCTTTACTTCCTGGGACTGCCCCCGGTTTTTTAAAAGTCCGGCTCCGTCAGGACACGAACCTGCCAGGGTTTGAACCCACGACTACTCCTTAAGAGGACAGATAATTTTATTTGCTGTTTAAGTGTTGATGATTTGTAAACACAATCATATCACTTTGAAATGGACACAGTTGTACATATGAAGTTTTGCCGGAAATACGGAGCAGCATGTACTCTATGCTTGACACCATTTTCTGCGCTGGCTGCTGAAGATGGGGGGTGCAGTGCTTATGGGAATGCCCGAGTGCTGTGATGTTGGTTCTTGAATCAGATCAACTCAACTTATAATGGACACAAGGGTGGGAACAACTATCGTACACTGCCATTTGTAGTTTACTAAATAGTCTCTTTGGTGGATTATATGAACAGTTACATTACTTCTTTTTCTTCTTAGCAGTCCCCTGCTGTAAATTTGGAAAGCTCTGAGTGTTCACCCACTTCTGGACTTCAGTCTTGTTCTAGACCTGAAGTTTTGCCCGTGACTCCGTTTTTTTAAATCTGGCTGATTTGTATGCAGACTGTTGGTTCCTCACCTCTCAGGTAGATGCACTTTGAATTTGAAGGAAACACTTCTAATAATCAACTTGTCCATGCTTTTTGGGTCTGTTACATTAAAAATAGAGGAGGCTTTTGATTCAGAAGCATCGTACAAAGTTAATATAAAATGTCCCTGTACACTGGAAATGCCCTAATTTCAACTTGTTTATTTCTGCTGCATACAGAATGTTGCCCCAGCAATGACCATGGAGCCCCTTTAAAATTGAAAAATACAAAATTGGCTGCTCCGTGTTTTCTCTGTTTGCTTCCAGTTTCAGTTAAAAGGTGTCGGTAAAACTGAGATGTGTAATTTTCAAAATGCACTACATGTTAGCTTCACAGGCATAGAGTGTGGAGAGCAATGCTACGGCGGGTCTCCATCAACAAACAATAATGAAACAAATCATTACAACACCTTGATCTTTTGGCTTTACAAAAAGCAGACCAGTTCTTGGTAATCCCCCCCCCCCCCCCCCCCCCCCCCCCCCCCCCCCCCCCCCCCCCCCCATATCTATAAATACACACCTTGTTGAAATGTTTGTAGGGGGGATATATTTTTTGAAAACATGAAGGGAAGTAATCAATGAATATAAATAAAGAATTAACCAGATTTAATGTCCCTGAGCCTCCCAGGAACTTGTATCATGATCTAATGACTTTGGAGCACCAACACAAATGTTATGGGCAATCTATGATGTGAGAATGACTTTAAAATTGCTATTTTATTCACAAGAAAAATCCCTAAAGGCTTTTTTTTCCCAAAAGGAGATTATAATAATACTACGGTAATTACAGTATTGCATAATAACATTTTGCAATATGAATCATTATAATCAGTTGTCGTCCCCTTGTTGGATGCAATGTTTTGTTATATTGAAGTCCCGCCCCGGCTTGTGCCAGGGGCCCTGAATATAGAAGGGCCATAAATATGGCCATAGCGGCTGAAAAGGGTTTCTGTGACCTCTGCATGGGTGATCCTCATCTGCATGGTGGCACTTTGTGTCACTGGGTGTTTATCGCTTTGTGTGATATCCTGGTGGGATACAATTTACTACTACTACTATTTTTTTGCAATATGAGGCAGAATAATTGTTGATTGTGGAAGGGGAGGGGAAAGGGGTGTGAGAACATCGCTACTCAAAATATCAAAACAGAATATCTGATATGTTTTTTTTTCAATTTTTTATATTTATGTTTTTGTCATGTACAGTGTTCGAAAAGTAAGTATTTGTGGACATTATAATACATTTTATTTTATTGTATGTGCTTGTCAGTATTTTCTGGCTCATTTTTAAAATTTATTTATTTCAGTAGATGTATAGATACTTAGATACTTTTTAATAGTGTGGATATGAGGGTAGAACAATGATTCTTGCTACAAGAACCAGTTTTTAACAAACATGAATCCTGGACAGTTAGTAAACAAGTCTAAAGATTTCTTGAGAGTCCAGAGATGTGATTTTGCAGAAACTAATGTGAGAAAATTGTGGACAACTTTTGTTCAAGACTACCACCAGATCGTGCACCACAGACCGAGCCTTGTCACTAGTCCCAACGGAAACAGGGCTAGAGGTTGCCCATGCAAGTGATGGATAGATGAAATATACGAGGCCGTGAATACCTGCATCTACGTATCACATACCAGATCTCAGGCTGACAGAACAGGATCTTGAGAAAATCAGAAGATAGTGGAGATCAGCCCATGAATTGATCCATGCTGTTGGAGATCACAAGACATGCAGAAGCTTCATCACTAATGCCAGTTTGGCAGATCTCTTGATGATAATGAGAGAAGGTATACACTAAGTTTTATTGGGAAAGCCTGTGTGTTTGTATGAAAGTATTTCAAATGTATTTACTGACTAGATTGAAACAAAGATGTGTTCTGGTCTCACATTTTGCTTTTAAGTAGTGTTATCATTATCATCATCATTTTCCACTTTTGCAGTTGGGGGGGGGGGGGGGGGAGGAGGAACAGTTTGCAACCCATTGCTTGATGGGTAGCGATGGCTATTGTGAATAGCCCTGTCCTAAAAGGACCTCTTGTTTTCACATTAGATCTGATCATGTGTTGCTACTTTTTCTGGTTGCATTCTAACGAGATGACTAAACTATTTATCTGTCTTTTTCTCAGTGAATATGGCGCATGGTATTGTTGTCATAGTCTGTCTTGTAGTATCATTTCTCACTTTGTCTCGGGGTTTATTGCAAAGTCGAAGGGACGTCGCTTAGTGCAGCAAAGCCTTGCATATGATGGCACGTCTAGTTTGAGAATAGAGGTGGAGGCAGTCTCTGTTGCCTTCTGCTGGCTTGAGAATCAGCTGTACACACATGACATGATTGTAACTGAATCACATAGCATGTTGAGAAAGGTGAAGACAGGCATGCTCGGTGCAGAATGGCAAGCATCACTTCAGAGATCCAAGGTAGTTAACAGTTTTTGGATATTTTCTCCAGGTCATTCTGGTGTGTTGGGAAATGAGCAGGCAGATAGACTGGCCGGCTCTGCACCACCTGAGGGTAAATTGATGTATGACAAGCTAGACATTGTGAGGGCCCTTTGGGAAGGAGTGAACAGTGCGGATGAGCAGATAGATCATTACGATCTGAGAAGAATAGTGCTGCAAGGAGTTACCAGGAGATCTGGCGGACTTCTAACACTCAGGGGAAGGATGAGATGGATATAGAATCAGACGGCTACTGGTGCCATCAGAATTGGGACTTTTCGCTTGCTGCTGAAGATGGGGACAGAGCACTTATGGGAGTGTCCTGAGTGCTGTGCTGTAGATTCTAAATTCAGCATTCAACATTCAACTTTGTCTCGGATAGTCAAGTTGGCGGTTTTTCTCAGGCATCTCATTTGTATTGTTAATTGAACAAAAGTCAAAATACCAGCCATTTTTCTCCTATCCTTTATCTTCCATTAGAGCATAGACCTTGGTTGTCAGTTGACAAGGCAGGCCCCTATCAACAGCTAAATATCTCACTGGCAAGGTCAGCCTCTGTCTTTCCAGAGGATAGTGTTATTTTGTGCTAAAGCAGTGGTTCTCAAACTTCCTAATGCAGCGACCCTTTAATATGTTCCTCATGCTGTGGTGACCCCCCAACCATAAAATTAATTTCGTTGCTTCTTCATACCTTCAATTAATATGTGTTTTCCACTTGTCTTAGGCGACACCTGTGAAAGGGTCGTTCGACACCCAAAGGGGTCACAACCCACTGGTTGAGAATCGCTGTGCTAGAGGGTGGCATTGGACTCACAGGCCTGCCTGTGATTAGAAAAGTGTCACAGACCAGGTATTTCACTGTCAACAGACAACATATTTAATTGCCAGCAGACTAGGTATTTCATTAGCAGCAAACTAGGTATTTCGTTGCCATCACACTGGGTATTTCATAGACAACAGACTAGATTTGTCACTGTCACCTGCCTGGACAACTCATTGTCACTGGGCTAGGTATTTCATTGCTAACAGGCTAGTTATTTCATCACCAACATACTTGATATTTCATCACCAACATACTAGATATTTCATCACCAATGGACTAGGTATTTCGTTTCCAACATACTAGGTATTTCATTGCCAACGTACTAGGTATTTTATCACCGATTAGGTTTTTTATTGCTACAACTTAGGTATTTCATTGTCAAAGACTTAATTGTCGTAGGGAATCGCAACCTCTTCGATAATTTTCAGAACTGTTTGCCAGTGAAAGATAATAAGATTGGAACTGGCTGCCTCATGTCATTATTGCCCGGGCCTGAAATATTGTAAGTTCTAAGATTTCAGACTTTAACAGCATGAAAACTGTTTCTGGTTTTTTCCCTTTTATTTTTCGTTATTTATTTACAAGTTAGCACAGGAATGTTTTTGATGCCTGTTTGCATAACCTTTTTATTGTATATTCAAATTGGCATTAATTTCATAATCTTGGAGTGCTAGGGGTCCATTGCTCACGGTGGATGGCTAAAAAAAAAAATCGTTCTCATGATTTTCTGACAGTGATATGAGAATCACACCGTGGAAGAGATTGGGGCCTCGCGACATAATATTCCTGGAGACATCAGTGGTACATTGTAGCTGGCCTTTATTTGCAGACGGCACATAAATTATTATTATAAAGTGACAATTAAAGTTACTTTATATCTAGAAATGTTACGACTGTCTGGAGAGAAGTCTGTTTAGGAAGTACTTGAAATTGAAAGGGTGCTGTTGAATTGATCTTAACTTGGCTTATGGAAGACTTTGATGAACACAAATGTATGTTTTTGTTAAATTTTTATCCATCCCACCGAACCGTCTTCGTCTGTGACTGCTTTAAAAAAAGGCAGTTGCCACATTGTGTTTGTGGTTTAAAGCTAGGCTGCAATATTTGAGTCTTTTGGCTCAACCTATCTCAGCACCCCATAATTAGTTACCTTTTATCACGTTTGTTGTTGGGCAGTTTAAAAAAAAAAAACTTTTTGCCCCATATGGTATGAAAACCATTTATCATAACTCATAAAATAGTTGCCTTTCTCTCCCTCATGTTCTAGAATATTCAGCGCCCATAACCCATGTTCTCTTTCATTTGGCATGCTTTTGCCAATTCGCCCGCTTGTCTCAGATTCTTTGCGAATCCCACTTCGAACTCAATTCCATTCACCCGTGCTTAAGTACATAACTTATGTTTAGTATCTAACCTCATTACCAGTGTAAACATTAATTATTAAGGAAACAATGACTCCTTACACTGTTCTGTGTTTACTTATTCACCAAAACACCCCTGCGTTCTGATTCGTTGTGGGGGTTAGGTGCCCCACTAGGGTGTGGGGGCCCTAACGCTTGACGCTCTAAAGACAGTCACATTTAAGTTATAATAAAGGACCCTTTTCCATGTCATTGAGTGTATTGGGTATATATTGCTAGACGCTCAGTAGGTGATGTGGCCAGCATCATGTCGGCTGCCTTTATTTCCCAGGACTTTACCTGATACTCATTTTAGGCTGTGTCGACCTGGGAGCCGAGATCATATAAAAAATACAAACCTGGCTCAATGCAGATTTGAACCCCTACCTTCAGGCCAGAGGTGAGTGTCTAGCCCATACACCGCGACAGCTCCCACAGTAACAGTAATAAGACCATATTTGCCTTGTGGTAGTTTCCTGCGTGGGTTCCAGCGTCCCGTTTTTGGGAGGAAAGACCAGACCTATTGCCCTGGGAGGCGACTAATTTCGGGTGTTTTCTTTTGAAGTCGGTGTGCACCTACCTCGGATGCGAGAAACCAACAGTCTGCACGCAGATTGGCTAGATGTGTAAAAAAAATAAGTGCGTGCAAAACTCTGGAGCAAGACCAGAGTCCATAAGTGGATGAACAGCCAGATCTTTCTGCCACATTTTACAACCGGTGAATGCTAAAAAATAAGATGGGTGAAAAGTGCTTATTTTATCATTGAACTTCTCCAACGAGAGAGTTAGTTCTTTTTGTGGGTGTCTTTTTTTTTTTCGAGGGGAGGAGGGGGGGGGGGGGGGGGAATTTTTCACCAGAGTGTTTATTTTACAGATTTGCAAATGATTGTTATGGTTGTCTGTAACATTTTATGGCTTTTTGTAAAGTGAAAGTTAATGTAACCGTGTGTCTGGAAATCGTACTGTTATGTGTAATATGTTATAGCTGTTTTAACGGGGAAATTACTGTTATGTGTAACATGCTATAGCTGTTTTAACGGGAAAATTACTGTTAAAATCAGGAAGTGTTTTTATTGACCATAAAACTTTACGGCTCCAACATAGGAATGGCGCTATTAACTGCACGGCGCTGATGATTATGTTGAGAGGGGAATCTGAGTGCCTATGGATGTGTCCAGAGTGCTGTGAAAATAATCTAACCCCTAACTCATAACAGCTCCTCTTAAGGGAGAGGTTTTCTTTTAATATCTTGAAATGTTACTGTTATATCTAGAATTTTATGACTTTTAAAGTAAAAGTGACAAA
The DNA here is from genome assembly GCA_905116865.2 of Candidula unifasciata. Lineage (NCBI taxonomy): Eukaryota > Metazoa > Mollusca > Gastropoda > Stylommatophora > Geomitridae > Candidula > Candidula unifasciata. The sequence goes on from CAJHNH020000493.1 coordinate 84,629, forward strand.
TTATTTTTCAGTGGTGGAAATGTGGTTGTATAGACGAGTTAAGAAGATACCCTGTATAGATTAAAAGAGTAAAGGTGATGTCTTGAAAGAAACTGACTCAGGAAGAGAACTGATTGCCCACATCAGAAAGAGACAATCTACATTCTTTGGTCATATGATGAGAAGGAGAAAACTGGAGTACATCGTGACAGTAGGAAAGTTGGAGGAGAAAGAGGCAGAGGGGGACAGAGAAAAATGCTGAACAATTTGATATCTTGACATGGAAGATCATGTATGTCAGAATTGATTAAAGTGCACAAGACAGAAGGTTGTGGATGGACATGACTACCATTGTCCCACAGCATGAACTTCTTCTTCTTCTTGTTCACCAGCTGTAAACTCTGGCGGAAAGTTCTGGTTGTTCATCCACTTTCAGACTGCAGCCCTGTTCCAGAACCTGAGTGTTGTGTGTGCATAGGAAACTACCAGAATTGCAAACACTGCTGACACAACTCAGCCTTCAGCGAAGAGTCGTAATGCAGTGGATACCGTCTCATTGTGGAGTGCCTGGAAATGAGAAATCTGATCAACTGCCAGGGGAAGGTGCGACAAAAGAGCAGCTGGATGTACCAGTCACATACCACCAAAAGAAAAGAATCATTAAATCGATTAGGAAACCACCAGCCCCAGCACACGACGACTATTTTATTATGGACAGACCAGAGCAAGTCATTATCCTCCGCCTCAGAACAGGGCACAACGATTACGTAACCACATGTACACAAAATTCAAGATAGGTGCACCTGTGGAAATGTGCCCCAGACAGCAGAGCATGTACTCCAGGACTGCACCGAATTTGACACATTAAGGCAAACCTTTTGGCCAGAAAGAACAACAGTGGAACGTAAACTCTATGAACCACTGAATGAACTAACAACGACAGTGAAATTTATACAAGAGACAAAACTGCTGATATAGACAACTTATTTCAGGCGAACGAAAAAAGAAGAAGAAGTAGTGTGTGCATCCATTTTACAGATCTGACTAATTAGTATCCAAACTGCTGGTTCCTTGCCTATCAGGCAGATGTACTCCGACTTCAAAGAAGCTCCCAGCTAGTCATCTCTTACGACATGCTTTTGGGTAGGCAGTGGGTCTGTTATTGTTTTCCCTATAACAGGGCCCCGGAACCCACACGGGGAACAGCAAGATGAACTACAAGATGAAGAAGAAAGTAAAAGTTACTGTTTGTGTCACAGAATATTACTGTTATTAATATGTTAAAACTGTATGGCTGTTTTTAAGTGAAAATTACTATCAACATATGGAAATGTTACTAAGTAACTGTTTGCGCCACAAAATATTACTGTTGAATGTTAAAATTGTATGGCTATTTTTAAGTGAAAATTACTATCAGCATATGAAAATGTTACTATCTGTAACCACATGTTGGGGCTGTTTGGATAGGGAAGGTTGTTGTTACTTGATATCAGCAAATGTACTATTTGTAACATTTTACAGCTCTTTTAAAGGGAAAGTTGCTGTTACTTATATCACAAAATGTTACTTTGTAAAAATTTACAGCTCTTTAAAAGGGAAAGTTGCCATTATTTTATTTCTAGCATTGTTACTGTAAAATTGTTTGGCGCTTTTTAAGCGAAAATTATTGTCAAAATTTAAAAATGATACTATTATCTGTAACATTTTATGGCTGTTTTTAAAGGGAAAATTGCTGTTTTTTTTTTATATGTTACTATTATCCCTAACATTTCCCAGCTGTTTTAGATGGAAAGTTATTGTTTTTTTTACGACATCTGAAAAGATCTGAACATCAAGGAGGAACAGCATATTGTCTTGGAAACCGAAATATTTTGGCCATGTCAAGTCCAACAGCAGATTAGAAAGAATAGCAGAATGCTTGGTGCCACAAATAAGGGGCAGGGGCCGAACAGCACAAAGATGGGCACAGGAAGCAATGTGGCACCTTGGATAGCTGGCGAGAGATTGAATTTCTTTCAGGCAGACTGTGATGAGAGCGACGTTCTGCAAACGAACCTGCTATTTCATGATGACCTTTGCTTTGTATCACAAGTTGTTACTGTTTGTAACATTTACGGTTCTTGTAAAGAGAAGGTTGCTGTTATTTATGTCTGGAAATGTTACTGTTATCTGTAAATATTTCCAGGGCTTGTGTATATATAACTTTGATAATTTTATATGATTTGTTATTGTTATTCTTTCAGGTTGCATGTTCGGCTTGGGCTTATTACTGCGGGAAAATTGTCCAAGCATATTAAAGTCACCTGCAATTGTTTTCCTTTCACAAGTTGTCTGCTGATTTTTGTTCAGTCAGGGAAAGATAAAAGGGTCTCTGGGATCAAGTAAACTAGTATTTGTGATTAGAATTCGTCAGATTTGTGTAAGGAGTGTTTGTGATTAGAATTTGGTCAGATTTGTGTAAGAAGTGTTTGTGATTAGAATTTGGTCAGATTTTTGTAAGGGGTGTTTCTGATTAGAATGTGGTCAGATTTGTGTAAGGAGTGTTTCTGGTTAGAATTTGGTCAGATTTGTGTAAGGAGTGTTTGTGATTAGAATTTGGTCAGATTTTTGTAACAGGTGTTTTGATTAGACTTTGGTCAGATTTATGTAAGGAGTGCTTGTGATTAGAATTTTGTCAAAATCGTTTGGAAAATGATGTTCATAATAATATGCTCAGAAATGTCCGGAAATTGTATACATATAGTATTGGTCACATATGTATGGGGAAATGTTTACCAAGAGATGTTGGTTATATATGTGTGTGGGGGAATGTTTATCATGAGATGATGATCAGATATGTATGGGGAAATGTTAACAATGAGATGATGATCAGATATGTGTGGGGAAATGTTAACAATGAGATATTGATCAGATATGTTTGGGAGGGGAGGGGGGGATTTTGTAGAACAGTATACACCGCATACTTGTTTGATTTTGGAATTGTTAGAACTTTCCCTACAGTTCATTGACTGACACTACGCCAAAGTCGCTAAGTGAAATTGTGAAGATATTCACCCGACTGCATTTTCGGGGCTCGTTTTGATTTACTGTACAATATGTCAAAGGCACAGATGTGAAATCCTGCTCTAAATATGTCATATAAATGAAGTCAGGTGCAGACCGATTAAGGCATTCTCAGATGTGAAATCCTGCTCTAAATATGTCATATAAATGAAGTCAGGTGCAGACCGATTAAGGCATTCTCAGATGTAAAATCCTGCTCTAAATATGTCATATAAATGAAGTCAGGTGCAGACCGATTAAGGCATTCTCAGATGTGAAATCCTGCTCTAAATATGTCATATAAATGAAGTCAGGTGCAGACCGATTAAGGCATTCTCAGATGTGAAATTCTTTTGGGAAGAACAATCTTGTTTTTTCCTGGCATTTTTTTCTCGTATCTGGATAAGAGGAATTTTGGATAAGAAGAACCATTTTTGGGTTCCCTGGTGAGATGTTATCATGTCTGCACTGTTAAACTACTGTTTACGCAGTTTTCTGTTGCCACTTCCAGGAAAGGCTAACATGGGCAACGAATGCCTGATGAAGTTGGATGTGTGTCGGCCAGAAAGAGCAAATATCACAGCTATGCTGTAGACAGCGCAGTTGCATCACTCAGGTGAACGAAAAGAAGAAGAAGAAAGATGAACGATAAGAAGAAGAATAGCCACTCAATGTTTAGACGCGATTTTCTAGGAACAGTGATTTAACTTTTAGCTGACCTTGGCGTAGTGCCAGCAATAATTTCCTGTCTGTAACTATGACCTTGTATATTTATACGGCATAAGTGTATGTCTTTGTTATAAACATGTTGTCCTTGTTTATGAGTAATATAACCTCTGTGATTTCACTACGGCCTCAGCTTTATTATAACAATAGCAATAATAATCATTTGTATATATCCGTTATTATTTTCTGTGGACTGTTATGAGTTTTCTTGCTGTCTTCTTTCTGTTCGTTAGCTGTAAACTGGGCGATTAGCTGTATACTGCGCCATTAGCTGTATACTGCGCCATTAGCTGTAAACTGCGCCATTAGCTGTAAACTGCGCCATTAGCTGTATACTGGGCCATTAGCTGTAAACTGGGCCATTAGCTGTAAACTGCGCCATTAGCTGTAAACTGGGCCATTAGCTGTATACTGGGCCATTAGCTGTAAACTGGGCCATTAGCTGTATACTGGGCCATTAGCTGTATACTGGGCCATTAGCTGTAAACTGGGCCATTAGCTGTAAACTGGGCCATTAGCTGTAAACTGGGCCATTAGCTGTATACTGGGCCATTAGCTGTAAACTGGGCCATTAGCTGTATACTGGGCCATTAGCTGTAAACTGGGCCATTAGCTGTAAACTGGGCCATTAGCTGTAAACTGGGCCATTAGCTGTATACTGGGCCATTAGCTGTATACTGGGCCATTAGCTGTAAACTGGGCCGTTAGCTGTAAACTGGGCCATTAGCTGTAAACTGGGCCATTAGCTGTAAACTGGGCCATTAGCTGTATAACTGGGCCATTTAGGGGCCATTAGCTGTAAACTGGGCCATTAGCTGTAAACTGGGCCATTAGCTGTAAACTGGGCCATTAGCTGTAAACTGGGCCATTAGCTGTATACTGGGCCCTGTAAACTGGGCCATTAGCTGTAAACTGGGCCATTAGCTGTATACTGGGCCATTAGCTGTATACTGGGCCATTAGCTTAAACTGGGCCATTGCTGTAAACTGGGCCATTAGCTGTAAACTGGGCCATTAGCTGTAAACTGGGCCATTAGCTGTAAACTGGGCCATTAGCTGTAAACTGGGCCATTAGCTGTAAACTGGGCCATTAGCTGTAATACTGGGCCATTAGCTGTATACTGGGCCATTAGCTGTAAACTGGGCCATTAGCTGTAAACTGCGCCATTAGCTGTAAACTGCGCCATTAGCTGTAAACTGGGCCATTAGCTGTAAACTGGGCCATTAGCTGTAAACTGGGCCATTAGCTGTAAACTGGGCCATTAGCTGTATACTGGGCCATTAGCTGTATACTGGGCCATTAGCTGTAAACTGGGCCATTAGCTGTAAACTGGGCCATTAGCTGTAAACTGGGCCATTAGCTGTAAACTGCGCCATTAGCTGTATACTGGGCCATTAGCTGTAAACTGGGCCATTAGCTGTAAACTGGGCCATTAGCTGTATACTGGGCCATTAGCTGTAAACTGGGCCATTAGCTGTAAACTGGGCCATTAGCTGTAAACTGGGCCATTAGCTGTATACTGGGGCATTAGCTGTAAACTGGGCCATTAGCTGTAAACTGCGCCATTAGCTGTAAACTGGGCCATTAGCTGTAAACTGGGCCATTAGCTGTAAACTGGGCCATTTGCTGTAAACTGGGCCATTAGCTGTAAACTGGGCCATTAGCTGTATACTGGGCCATTAGCTGTAAACTGCACCAGAATGTTCTGGTTGTTGGTTTACTTCTAGACTTGGATCTTGGTCCAGAACTTGAGTTTTGCATGCACATCTTTTTTTTCCTGATTGGGGGGGGGGGGGGGGGGGGGGGGGGGGGGGGGGGGGGGGTGGGGGGGGGGGGGTGGAGTGACCAGGAAATTATCAGAATTAAAAGTAAAGGACCCTTTCCACGCCTTCAGGCGTATTGGGCACATAGGGCTAGACATATATTTTATAGACCAGTTGCCACTCGGTGGGTGATGTGGTCCTCAGAATTGTAGGCGACTAATAGGGTTTTGATGAAATCGTTTGTGTTGGACCAAAAGGCACAGCTATTGCAGCCTAGCTGTAAACCACAACACAGTGTGGCATCCACCCTTTTAAGGGTAAAGCATAAGAAGAATTTATGGCTTTTGTGGCTGATGGTTTTTGCAGAACCTCGACGATCTGCCTGGTAAGGTGCAGTGTCATTAATGTTTGCTTCCTCTCAGTCAGTGGCTCTCAACCTTCCTAATGAGGCAACCCTTTAATACAGTTCTTCATGTTGTGGCCACTCCCAAACATACAATTATTTTCATTGCTACTTCATAACTTCAATGAATATGTGTCATCCAACCCTTTAGCGACCTCTGTGAACAGGTCGTTTGACCCAAAAAATGGTTGCAACCCACAGGTTGAGAACCGCTGCTCTTAGGAGAGAGATAACTCTGACAAAATGGACAGCAGGGGGAAGTAATCTTCTTCAACATTTTGAGCCCTTAAGGTTCACTGCTGCAGATATCACCCGCCTCCATTTGTCTCTGTGATTGTCTGTCTCTTTCCAGTTGGTGACTTCAAGCTGGGGGTTGCCGTGGTGAAGTGGTCAAGAAATAACCAATAAAAATCATAAATGAATCAAGACTTGACATCACTTCACTGCACATTCCCACACATCCTCCATCTCTGTCCTCCGTCCCTGTCCTCCGTCTCGTCTCTGTCCTCCGTCCCTGTCCTCCGTCTCGTCCCTGTCTTCCGTCCCGGTCCTCCGTCCCTGTCCTCAGTAACCAGGGAAGAGTCGACTTCTCCGTCTCTGTCCTCAGTAGCCAAAGAAGGGTCGACTCCTCCGTCCGTCCTCAGTAGCCAAAGAAGGGTCGACTCCTCCGTCTCTGTCCTCAGTAGCCAAAGAAGAGTCGACTCCTCAGTCCCTGTCCTCAGTAGCCAAAGAAGAGTCGACTCCTCAGTCCCTGTCCTCAGTAGCCAAAAAAGGGTCGACTCCTCAGTCCCTGTCCTCAGTAGCCAAAGAAGGGTCGACTCCTCAGTCCCTGTCCTCAGCCCCCAAGGAAGGGTTGACTCCTCCGTCTCTGTCCTCAGTAGCCAAAGAAGAGTCGACTCCTCAGTCCCTGTCCTCAGTAGCCAGAGAAGGGTCGACTCCTCAGTCCCTGTCCTCAGTAGCCTGGGAAGAGTCAACTCCTCCGTCTCTGTCTGCAGTAGCCAGAGAAGAGTCGACTTGCTAATGATACTATTTGCAAAAACTGACAGTTACTGCCCTTTTTTGTGTGTGTGTGGTGCAGGCTTGGGGGGGGGGGCAATAATAATCCACAACTGACATCATATGTTGCTAAAGGGAAGATGCATGCTCTCCAAATTGTCTTTGGTTTCCTCGCTGATGCTTGACCAGAGACTTAAAGCTGAGGAGAATGGCCCTGCCAGCAGTTACCAGGGGATGTCGCTGACACTCAACACTCAGGGGAAGGATGAGACGGATATACAATCTGACGGCTACTGCTGCCATCGGAATTGGAACTCTTCCCTTGCTGCTGAAGATGGGGACGGAGCACTTTTGGGGGTGTCCTGAGTGTTGTGATGTCGATTCTCAGTTCAACATCTTAAAGCATTTGCTATTGCCAACTCCTTTTAACTTCTGTTGAACAGTCTCTACTGCTGTTTATTATGCAGCCTCAAAATGAAAAGTGTGACATTTTCAGTTTCTTCATAATTATAGTTTTTTTTTTTCTAGTGAAAGACTGTTTTGTCTGTAGACATGATTTTTCTCTAAATTCAAGAAGAGCTTTTGATCTTCACTGTGTTTTTGGACAGATATAATTACATGTTCTATTTTGTTTACACTGCTGTACTGTGAGTAATCAAAATTCCAAGTCTTTTCTGATAATTTAATTACATTTAAAAAAAAAAGAATACACATTACACTCATAGCACACTCATAGATGCTTTGCTTCCTGCACTAAATATTGCCAGAAGCTTTTTTGCTTTTATTCTTTGATCCAATAGGCTCCAATGCATTGCATTTTTTAACCAGGTTTTTCAAGGTGTGGACCTATCCAACTCCAGCACCTTTTCCTCATCTCTTGATTCACCGAAAATTGCTTAGTTTGTCTTTCAAAGTTAGCTAGGTAATCGAAAGATTATCCTCATGGCACATCGGACACGCCCATAAGCACTTGGATCCCATCCTCAGTATATCCCTCAGTCTATGACGACTGACAACACTAATACTGTGTTTGTTTACTATTTTTTGCTACCTGTATAGTAGTTTGTCTTCCAAAGCTCTACATAAATGGATTTGTGATACCATTTCGTTCCTTCTTTTCTGTACAGGCACCTGTTAATTAATCAGGGAGCTGTTGTGGTGTTGTTGTACTGTTGCCTGCAGATCTGAAGGTCACAGGTTGAGTTCCTGGCGGAGCCTGCATTAAAAAAAAAAAATTACCTTGGCTCCTAAGTCGACTCAGCCTTAAATGGCAGCCAGCTAAATTCCTGGGAAGTAAAGGCAGCCGGTGTGGTGCTGACCACATTACCCACCGAGTGCCTATAAAATATAAACCAGCCCTAAGTGCCCAATACGTCTGAAGGCAAGGAAAATGGTTCCTTTATCAGTTAATCAATGTGTATTTGTTTTTGTTGTTCATTGTCCTTCAGCTCCATACAACAGTACTGACATTTACACATCCTTGTACACATCATTGACTGAATGAGCAAGCACTTGAGATACAGCCGGATGTCACGGACAACAGACAGTACATAAAACAGACTTGTCATCACACGTCCTGCCCTAGCTGACACAACTGTCGACATGACGAACAGCGTTTGCATAAATTATCTGTGCAGTGCTTCTATTCTGTTCGTATGTGTTATCCTGGAAGTGACAACTTGAGGTGCGTGTATTCATGCTTCCAATCATGTTGTTTGCTTAACCTAAAACTCGGCCTATCAGTTTCTATCATCCTATCATATAGGGGGAAAAGAGAATAGACCCACAACCTACCTAAAAATATGTCGTAAGAGTTGACTAATTGGGAGCTTTCTTCAAAATCGGAGTGCATCTGCCTGAGAGGCAAGGAACCAGCAGTCTGCATACAAATGAGTCAACTTTGTAAAACGGATGCACACGCAACTCAGGTTCTGGAACAGGACTGCAATTCAAAAGTGGATGAACAACCAGAACTTTCTGCTAGAGTTTACAGCTGCTGAACGCAAAGAAAAAGAAGAAGACGTTTCTATTCTTTGTTAATTTTCATAAATTTTTAACCATATTTGGTTCATTTTGTCTTTGTGTGTCTGCTTTGTGCCACTAGGAATCGCAGGTAAACAGATGATGGGTTTCCAAGCCAGGGTACGTTCAGTTGCCTGGTATGCTGTGATGTCTCAAGATATCCGTGACTCCTTCAGTCAATCTTCTCAGTCCTCTGCTACCTCTTGGTGTATCTACTTTCATGCTGTACACTCTTCTTTCTGGCATCAGTGAAATCATTCTCATTACAAGTGATACAATATACTAACAACAACAACAAATTAGATGACTAGTCAAAAAACCCATCAGCCACTGCGTCCCATATTTTTAATTTTGGGCAAATTATAAATGAGGAAAATGCATTTCGAATTATTTACACTTGAGCCAACCGGAGATTATTAAGATCTGTGTAAGCAACTGCTATAAACCGGTTTAATCCAGAATTATGCAGACATGCTCTTCACCTTGCCTCTACCCTGGTGAGACAGTTTCTGAATGTAGCCGATTTTGTGTTTGAGTTCGCAGTATTCATTTATTTGCTTCATTTTAATCGATTTCAGTCATTGTTTTTTTTATGAACCTTAGTACAGGCTCCTGCTGGAAATTTTTCTGTTTGATGGATTTGTTTGTTGATTTCATAAACTGCTTCTAGAACATTTGGCGGTTAACATTTAAATCTGCTACCAGTTTGCTGAATCTGTCGCAGGTTCGTCCTTAAAACAACATCACGTGGTCTACTTAAGGTACTCCACTCCCACTCTACAGTACTTACCCCACGTACAACAGATATCAGATTACTGACACACACAAAAAAGTATCATTAAGGTTAAATCCCCGTGTGGGTTCTGGGGCCCCATTGTGGGGGGGGGGGGGGGGGAGAACAAAAATAGACCCACTGCCTTCCCAACAAACATGTTATAAGAGACGACTAACTGGCAGCTTGCTTCGAAGTTGGAGTACATCTGCCTGAGAGGCAAGGAACCAACAATCTGCATACAGTTAAGTAAGGTCTGTAGAATGGATGTGCATGCACAAACAACCAGAACTTCCCGCCTGAGTTTACAGCCGATGAAGAAGAAGAAGATTACAGTTAATCCGTAATTTGGATTGTTATGCTCCTACTAGAGCCACAGCAGTGAACATTAACGTTTATTGTTGGTCGAGATTTCAGCTTCCATGTAAACAGCTCACTCCGTAATAGCTCACTTCCTGGGGCAGTGAATCAAACCCTGCCCCTCCACAAGCATCTTTTAAAAGGTGGCTAATTATGATATGCTGAAAGCAGGTGTAGTGTATTGAATGGCGTACACATCGCAGCCTAGCTGTAAACAATAAAAAGTGACAGTCATCCTTTTAACTTCAAACACAGAAGACTGGAGACATTAACATGCTTTGTATGTGGATGAGGAAGACAGAACAGAAACTACACACTAGAAGTTATAAACAAAACACATTTACAAGTTGTTCAGTGAATTTCTGATTTTGCAAATTATACAAACATATAAGAATACAAATCTTGAAAATGTGACACACAACAAATGTAAGTTCTCGGACTTGAGCCCCGTGTTTTCATTATGGTTATAACACACAACAAATGTAAGTTCTTGGACTTAAGCCCTGTGTTTTCATTATAGTTATAACACACAACAAATGTAAATTCTTGTACTTATGCCCTGTGTTTTCATTATGGTTATAACACACAACAAATGTAAGTTCTTGTACTTATGCCCTGTGTTTTCATTATGGTTATAACACAAAAGAAAGGGTACCCGATCGATCAGTCGGTTTGTCCCCTCTAGGCTGCCCACCTCAAAGTTTACCATACCATCCTGAGATTAAAACATCTCAACCTGGATGGCAGACCAACAAGGGAGATCCCAGATACCCAGTTCAACCTCCAAAAAAGTTACAATTATGTCAGTTGTCCCGGTGTCACCTGCAGTCCTGTGTGGGTCAGGACAAAAGGTCTTCATCCATGTCAAGCAGTGGTCTCCAAATCTGTTCAGGTTCTCCCCGCCCCCCCCCCCCCTCCCGCCCTGCCCATTGTAACAAAATGTGCTCAAAAAGAGGCGAAACTGTTTCTTAATCTGTAACTAAACCACATGTCATCACATGAATTATATTTTTAAAAGTAAATGTACAAATTGCTCATGAAAACAAAAAAGTCTCTTTTCAGTTGTATAAACAGTTCACAATTTAAAAAAAAAAAATGTATCATTCAAGAAAAAAAGAAATTAGTAAAGCAGATTATTACAAATACAAATTAACTCACTTTCAAGAGTTCTTGAACCCCCACCCCCTCTTGACCCCACCCATTGGACGTGTCCTCCCCCCCCCCCCCCCCCCCCCCCCCCCCCCCCCGAAACTGGAGCCCACTGATGTGAAGTATTATACCAGGAGGGTGAATCATCAATGCACATAAGAGAAAACTGAGGATTATGTTACAACAAAGGCTTTTGTCCAACAGGATTATATTACAAGTGTATAATAATATCAAAATAAAGTGCACTGTAACCCTGGGAGAAAAGATATTCACAAGTTTGAGAATGTCACAATACAAACTGGCACGTTTCTGGAGCCCCAGACCCCCCCCCCCCCCCCCCTTTTTTTTTTCACACAGGAGAAAGTAATGGGAAAAAAACTGCCAAACTTGTGAAAGTCAACTCACTCACCACTGCCATATTTCACTGACAAATGGCCAATATAGTTTTGTCGTTCACTAGTGTCTATAATCTTTTAAAAGTATAGTTTTGTCCTTCACTAGTGTCTATAATCTTTTAAAAGTATAGTTTTGTCCTTCACTAGTGTCTATTATCTTTTAAAAGTATAGTTTTGTCCTTCACTAGTGTCTATTATCTTTTAAAAGTATAGTTTTGTCCTTCACTAGTGTCTATAATCTTTTAAAAGTATAGTTTTGTCCTTCACTAGTGTCTATAATCTTTTAAAAGTATAGTTTTGTCCTTCACTAGTGTCTATAATCTGTTAAAAGTATAGTTTTGTCCTTCACTAGTGTCTATAATCTTTTAAAAGTATAGTTTTGTCCTTCACTAGTGTCTATAATCTTTTAAAAGTATAGTTTTGTCCTTCACTAGTGTCTATAATCTTTTAAAAGTATAGTTTTGTCCTTCACTAGTGTCTATAATCTTTTAAAAGTATAGTTTTGTCCTTCACTAGTGTCTATAATCTTTTAAAAGTATAGTTTTGTCCTTCACTAGTGTCTATAATCCTTTAAAAGTATAGTTTTGTCCTTCACTAGTGTCTATAATCTTTTAAAAGACTTATTTTTAGCCTTCTTCCACTTACTAGAAAGTAAAGGCACTTTATGACTGTCTGATGTTTTGAGTTTACATAATTGTAAACAATATATATATATATTTTTTTAAAGCGGGGAAGGCTTTCGGAACTGGAACTCTTTGCTTGCCGCTGAAGATGGGGACGGAATGGTCAGGGAAGTGTTCCCTGTGCTATGATGTCGATTCTTAACGCAACATTAGACATATCCGGGTAGGTTAACCCGATCAATGCCTGCAGGGGTCAGCTGTGTCGACCGAGGGGTGCGGAGGTGCTGTGAATGGGCACAATGCAATTGCAGCTTCGGATAAATGCAGAAAAAAGAAAAACAACTATATATATATATATATATATAACATTTGGGATACGAATTACAACAGTATTTCATTCAAAGATTTACCAAAGACAATTTGAAAAATCACAGGTTTCATGTAGCAAACTAGATGACATAATGCAAAACTCTCCTCAGACTCTGATCTTATCCGCATGAGGCTGGGCACATAAGGATAGTAAAAAAAAAAAAGATTCGCAGGACATTTACTAAATGGCCCTCTGAAACAAGGCATGCTAATGTTTGCAACACATCCTGTGTTTATCTGTAACAGTATGCTTTGTGAGTCCGTTACCATCACGATGTGAGTGCAGGAAACAAGCTGCTGCGACTGCCTCCACCTCTATTCCCAAACTAGACACTGTGGTAGCGCTAAGCACAGGCAAGCTAATTTATAACCAACAATGACACATCATCATCATCACCATTTTAAAGCAAATTCTTTGCAGAGTGTCACTTTCATCACATCTTTCTGCCTTAAAGAAACTCAGTATATCGCTGACTTTCATCTCATGCACATGTTTCCTACCCAAGCTCTCCCTTATATCCTGTGCCCATCCTCATGCTGGCCGGTCCCTGCCTCTCTTTTCTGGTATCAAACCTTGTGTTCTTCTTTCCAAATCAGCCGTGGTGCTTGATACGGCCAACAGTTTCTAAAACAAGAGGCTGTTTACCAGCCAATCTTCCTTTATGTACAATCTTTTAAGATGTCCATTGTCAGTATTTATCTTCTTCTTTGTCCATGCTATTCTGAGAAAAGTTACAAAATGCCAGTAATCACATCATCATCATCATGTCCCCTGCGGATAAGCAGGTCATAAGTTCACCATCCCACAGTATACCAGAAATACAGATCAGGTCAAGGCTCTTGTCCCGCCCCATCCATGTTACCAAGATATTTATCTCTCTTGCCCTTCCCTTTCCATCACTCTTCCCAGGTGTCCCCAAGTTCTCAAGTCTATTCCTTCTGGCATGTACAAAAAGTATTGAGTTGACGACTAATTTCTATAATAAGTTTACTCGTGAAGGTCTGTCTCATGTTTTTCGATCATTCTATGACATTCTTGCTGAACCATGATTGTATCTCGGCCACTAAAACAAAAACAAAGTAGCTGCCCCTAACAAGAAAACATTCACCAAAAAGCTCTGGAAATATCATCAGTACAACAACAAATATCCTCTGACATAGAAGTTTGAGAGAAAAAAAATGACAATATTCTTTATTCTGTTTGAATTAAAACAACGATAACAACAATAATAACAGAAAATACATTTAAATGCAAATTCCCTGATTATGAACATTTGGGGAAGTATTTGTTTTCCACAAGATGTGTTTTCAAACATATCAGTACACAAAGTGTTTCTGTGAGACGTGAATGTAAAACTACTACATATAATGCAGTGCTGTAGAGTTTCTCTGATGTTATCTTCCTATCTTGTTCTACCTCTTGCTCTTCTCCCTCTCCTCTTTTGCTATATGCCTTGCATAGTATAATATCAGAAGGCATTCTCCCTAAGTGAGTAAACCATTTGATTTGCTGTCTTTGTATGTAATTGAGAACTGGTTCTGTGCGACTTTATCTCGTATGACCTCATTCCTGATTTTATCTCTTCTGGCCACTCCGACAGTCTTTCACAAACACCTTATTTCCATGGTTACTAATTTTCTTATGTTTTGATGTAGGTGACCATGTTTGGCACTGATAGCATAGGGAGGGAATGAATATGCTTTGTATGAGATATTTCTTTGTACTGCCTTATGCTGTAAGAGGAGGAAAGGGGGGGGGGGGGGGCTAGCTGTCCCAATACTTAGCCTGCTTTACTGAATCAGATGTTTATTTCCTTGTTCAATTTACCAACTTCAGTGAATGCTGTTCCAAGATATTTAAACTCATATGCCTGTTTAATATATGTGTGCTCTAATCCTTTGTTTAAATCCTGGTTCTTTCTTCCTATTAACATTACTCCTGTCTATTTGATGTTGAATCTCATATTCTTTGATGTACACTCTTCATTCATGATTATAAGATGTTGTTGTAAACTCATAGCTATATTTGCAATCAAGACACAACCATAAAAGTGACAAACACAGAGACTAAGAACAGTTTCTTAATATAACCAACAACAAACAATGGTACAATCTCCACAATGAAAGTTAGCTATAGTGTATCCACTGTGAAATATTATGTGCTGAAACCCCTAATCTCATACAACTTTCTCAACGCCACAAGAACAGTTGAAAAAAACAAACATTCGGCATGGAAATGGAACCCTCGTACATTAAAGATCTTGAAATTGCGAAACAAATTCACTAATTTTTAAGCCCTAAGAGCTCCCCAAAAATCATGGTACATTTATGATCTTAAAATCTGAAACATATTAAAACAACATGCGCATCACCTCACAGATACAAGAAATATGTTGTACCCGAAGCACAAACATCACTATGATATACCAGTATTCAGACTGCTTTCTATTTTAATGTTATACTGATTTCAAAACAAGTACCTACAGAAAAACATAGCGAGCAATAGCTGCAGAGCGTCAAATAAATCTTTAAATATGTATTCTTCTGACAGTCAACGGGGTGTGGTGTTGGTGGTCATGTCTAATCTACAACCTTCTGTCTCATATACTGTCAATCAATTCTGACATAGAAAATCTATGTAACAATGTCAGACTGTTCAGTATCTTCTCTCTGCCTCCCTCTGCTTCTTTTCCCCTCCAGATTTACCACTGTCACAATGTATTCAAGTTTTCCCACAGTCCCAATGTATTCCAGTTTCCCCAATGTATTCCAGTTTCCCCACTGTCACAATGTATTCCAGTTTCCCCACAGTCCCAATGTATTCCAGTTTCCCCACAGTCACAATGTATTCCAGTTTCCCACTGTCACAATGTATTCCAGTTTCCCCACAGTCACAATGTATTCCAGTTTTCCCACAGTCCCAATGTTTTCCAGTTTCCCCAATGTATTCCAGTTTCCCCACAGTCCCAATGTATTCCAGTTTCCCCACTGTCCCAATGTATTGCAGTTTCCCCACAGTCCACAATGTATTCCAGTTTCCCCACAGTCCACAATGTATTCCAGTTTCCCCACTGTCCCAATGTATTCCAGTTTCCCCACAGTCACAATGTATTCCAGTTTCCCCACTGTCACAATGTATTCCAGTTTCCCCACAGTCACAATGTATTCCAGTTTCCCCACAGTCACAATGTATTCCAGTTTCCCCACTGTCCACAATGTATTCCAGTTTCCCCACAGTCACAATGTATTCCAGTTTCCCCACAGTCCACAATGTATTCCAGTTTCCCCACTGTCACAATGTATTCCAGTTTCCCCCCACATGTATTCCAGTTTCCACAATGTATTCCAGTTTCCCACAGTCCACAATGTATTCCAGTTTCCCCACAGTCACAATGTATTCCAGTTTCCCACAGTCCACAATGTATTCCAGTTTCCCCACAGTCACAATGTATTCCAGTTTCCCCACAGTCCCAATGTATTCCAGTTTCCCCAATGTATTCCAGTTTCCCCAATGTATTCCAGTTTCCACAATGTATTCCAGTTTCCCCACAGTTTTTGTTGTTTTGTTTGTCTACTGTATGTTTTTGTTTGTCTTTGAAATAAATTGATTACAGTAAGAGAATAACTATATTGTACAGAAAATGCATTTACATCCACTAACAATGCAATCATTTTTGTGTGTTGTCTCGTTTCTTTGTTGAAGCTTTTTAAAAATCCAAAACATGGCAAATGCAATCAAACAAAGTGATCATAACTTTAAATACATCCAGAAATTATTACAAGTCGGCAGAATACAAACATTACTGATTTATTATGCTATTTTTAATATCTTGATCACCCCCCTCCCACAAACCAATAACCAATGAAAAAAAATGATGAAAGTTGTTTAACAAACAGAACAGTTTTCAAACAAGCAGAGCAACAACAAACAGTCGTCAACACAATGTTTATGGCATGAATTACCGCTGGATACGTTCAAAGAAAGATAACAGCATTCCATAGTTGTGGGCAATCTGAGTGCTGACATAATGATAGCAGTACCTTCATCACTTCTGACAAGGATGACAGTACTTTCAACACTTGTGACTCCATGCATGTGGATCCCAGGGTTCGACTAAATTCAGTATCCCTCTAACTAGCCCTTCATAAAACGTTAAAAGAAAAAGAAAAAAAATCTCTTGCGACAAGCTGATAAAATGATAAAAAAATTTATCACTTCTATGATTTGAGTGGTAAGATTACCACCCACCTTGCAAAAAAAAAAAAAAAAAAAAAAAAGCACATATTAAAAAAAAAAATAGGCAGCTTATAATAACAATTAAAAAAATATTATCTTTCTCATAACTAAGAGGAAAAAATAACAATTTCTGATCCATTATATCAAGTCAGACAATACCATCATCATCATCATCAACATGTAGCAGGTCCTTTGCAAAACGTCGCTCTCATCACGGTCTGTCTGAAAAAAAGTTTGTCTCTCTCCTGCCTCATGTACTTTCATACTCAAGGAGTCACTTAAATCCTGTGCCCATCCTCATGTCAGTCGGCCCCTGCCCCTCCTTCCTGGTACCATGCCTTCTGCCATAATTTTTTTCAATCCGTCCTGGCGCTTGATACGACCAAAATATTTCAGCTTCCGAGGCAGGATGCTGTTTAATAGCCAATCTTCCTTGATGTTCGGATCTTTCAAGATTTCAGTATTTCTCCTTTTCAGACAACACCAGTCTCTAATAATCGTAAACATTTCTCTAACTTTCTGAAATAATGAAGAAAAATTACGTATTTTCTGCGAATAATACACCTCAATGTATAAGACAACTCCCAATTTTGAACATGGAAAAAAAAAAGAAAAAAAAATCTTGTGGAAAAATATGGTACATTTCTTTGATAATATTCATAAAAAATGGAATAATACATCAAAACAATCTCGTCAAATGAGTATTCATAACGTATTAACCCTTCAAACGCTTGACTCTAGCATCACTTGGGCCAAGGTGTCCACTTAGATAATGCTGAGAGTTCCCTTAATTTTGCCACCCCTTTCAATCCTCCTGGTCAAGTGTGTAATCACTCATCAAAGCATATGTGTGTGCCAACCCTTTCGCCTGATTTGCTGTTTTATCGTTTTTACTTATTACTCCATTTTATCAGTGCGTAACTGTATTTTTATATTTTTGTATCGGGAAATTGTTTGGTGGGAACTGCGTAAAATTGGTTGTTTTGTTAAAAAAAACAATATTTTTTCGGCAAAATCAGAATTTCAAAAATTATGGTTTTTTTTTTTTCTTTTTAGGTCACCGAGGGGAAAGGGTTAATGCAACAAATAATAATATAAGGAACAGCAAGTCTAGCAAAATGTTGGATGAGAAATGAGAATAAAAGAATCACTGTTGTAAATGGACTCCTAAAGAAGAGGAGTATCAAATCCCTCCAGCTCCCATGTGGGTTCTGGCGAAGGAGAGAGCACTGTCCCTTCACTGTCAAGTTATAAAATATGACTAAGGGTTTACTGAAATAAGTTGTGCTGGGCTGAAAGGCATGGAAATCGCACCCTAGCTGTAAACCACACATGCCAACAGCCTGTAAAGGGTGAAAGCAGAAGGACACGTTATAGGAAATAAATCACTTCTCATCAGGTAAAATGACTAGATCTTTCGGCACTCTCCACTAGAGGTCTTTTGTTTAACATCTACTATGAGATCTGTAAAGCAGATGTGCATGCGAAACCTAAATTCTGGATCAAGACCAGTCTAGGAGTGGATGAACAACCAGAACTGTCACAGAACAAAAAGAAGTAGATCTACTATGAAATCAACAGTGAAAGCAAGCATATGTCAAATGGTGCAGAAATAAACTCTTTCATGTCCTGGGCATACACATCATTGCTTACAGCAATACTATAAAAATGAACCAATCAAGAAGCAGAACTAGGCTATACCATTAAAAAAAAGAACCGATCAAGAAGCAGAACTAAACTATACAATCAAAAAGCAGAACTAAACTATACCATAAAAATTAACCAATTAAAAAGCAGAACTAGGCTATACCATAAAAATGAACCAATTAAGAAGCAAAACTAAAAACTATACCATAAAAAAAAAAAAAAACCAATCAAGAAGCAGAACTAAATTATACAATAAAAATGAACCAATCAAAAAGCAGAGCTAAGCTACACCATAAAAATGAACCAATCAAGAAGAAGAATTAGGCTATACCAAATAAATGAACCAATGAAGATGCAGAATAGGCTACACCATAAAAATGAACAAATCAAAAAGAAAAACTAGCCAGCTTCTTAACGAAACACAGTCATGAATGACTAAATCAATGTTGTGGCTAGACAGCCTTCACCAGAATTCAACAACACAGCTGTACCATAAGTCCATTTCAAGAAAATCTTATTTGTCAATATTTGTAGAGTTTCTATCTATATTAATGGGATATCACTCCCAACAAACTAAGAAAAAAAAAAAGGGGGTGAGGGGGTGTTTATGGGATCAAATGAAACAGCCAATGAGGATCAAAAGATCTAGTATTGAAAATAATAACCTCAACATCAACATGCCAGATTAAAACACAAAATAACAGTCATCATTATCTGCAAGGTAGAACAGAAGACATCAACAACAAAGAACTAAATGGCTGCAACTTGTGCCAGACTATCAAAAACTGATTCGCTCAGTCCCCGTGGACTGAAACATTTCATGTGCATGTAAGTACAATGTGCCTTAAGGGTTATCTGACAGGGTAAATGACTAAGTGGTTAGTGAGGATTATCATCACAGCACTCCGGACAGATCCATCAGCGCTCCACCTCAAAAGCCCCACAAGCATAAAACAACCGACAGCATAAAATATTTGGCTATATAAACCTTGTTATATAAAATCTTCTTCTCCTTCTTTTCTCGACATCTGGAATGCCTTGCTGCATCAGGGCAGAAAAATATCTTTGAAACGGGTCCTTCTGTTCGCTATGTCTAAAGTACTGATATTTCTGCGGTCCATATTCTGCACAGTCGACCTCTGTTTCCGCTGTATCTGTATAACACTATTCTCTGTACTGCCCTGTCTGATGCCAATCTTCTTACATGACCAAACCATTTGATCTGTTGTCTACCTATACAGTTCAGTACTGGTTATTACATTATTATATTTCCTTATTATTACATTACCATTTAATGAAAAATTAACTGTCACTCAATTCTTATTATAACATGTTGCTAGAGATAGAAAACCAATTCCTTCACAAAAACAACATTCAAACAATATAACGGATGTATCAACAATATCAGTGAATAGAATGTATTCATGATGAATGCAAAATACACCAAACATGAAACAGTGAACATGCAATGAGCTAAAAACATTCAGCACTGACTGTATTATGCAGTGAACATGTTAAGATCATACGCTTCAGTTTAAACGTAGCGACCACAAATATTACAGTTATCACTTTAGGATTTTGTATCTACGCTAAAAAAACACCTGCCACTTCTAGAGTTTGCCAGGGGCTTGCCTGCGGACCCAAAAGTCGCGGGCTCGGGTCCTGATGGAGTCTGACCCCCCCCCCCCCCCCCCCCCCCCATGACCTCTGCTCCCAGGTCGACTCTGCCTTAAATGGGCACCATGTACAGTCCTAGAAAGTAAAGGCGGCCGGTGTGACGTTGACAACATTACACACAAAGTGCCGATTGGTCTATAAAATCTAGGTCTAGCCCTATATGCCCAAAGGCGCTGAAAAGGGTCACTACTGGGAGATAATCCTGGCATCATTATCATCTACACTTAAACAACAGCGTAATACAGTTTTTCCTCCTCTACTCAGACAAGTCTTGTGAATCGATATTCCCAAACTATACAGAAGTTCATTTTGACAATGAATCTTGTTCAACAATTGCATTTGGGTACATAAAAACCAGAATGACAAGTACAAGTGAACTCATTTTCAAAACTGAGTGCTTTATTAATATCTTACCCTAAACACGGGAAATCCATGGGTCAGTATAATATTTCAGGGGGTAGTAGATAGGCTGTATGCTGTCTTGGGACCTAGGCTGCATGCGGTCGTGGGACCTGGGCTGCACTTTCTTGTGGGACGTAGGTGGGTTGGGGTTAGGGCCAGTCCTAAATGTTTTGGGGTCGTTAAAAGCGCCAGAAAGCCGGGAAACCCAGTCTTACCACCCTCTAAAATGTTGGACTGTCCTGTGACGTCATCTGGGGTAGGATATTAATAAAGAACCCAAAACTGCCTGACGCCTCCTTGAAACTTCCTCACGCCCCCCTCCCCATATTGCAGGCCACTGATATCTTTACTCACACAACAGCGTAACACAGTCTTTCCTCTTCTACGCAGGTAGTCTTGTGAATCAATATACCCAAATATAACTATACAGAAATTAATTTTTACATGAAAAAAAATATCTTTTTCAACAATTGCACTTGGGTACGTATAAACCAGAATCTCCTCTCATTAAAACAAGAGTGGCTGCTGTTAAGCTGATGCTAAAGAATTAATTAACATAAAATATAATTAGAAAGTTCGGCAAAAGGAAAGGCACAACACAGATAGATTACGAGTCATCCACCCGGCTGCTTTGAGATACCAGCTAAGTGATTGTGTGTATTTGTGTGGTATTGTTTGATTTATGTATGTGCTGATCAAGGCTCCATAGCTGCAACGTTCATGTTTTGTTTGTGTTTGTTATATATATATTGCCGATATACTTTTCGTTCGGTTCTATATTTTTTCTTGATACAAAACAGACGGAAGCCAAGCTGGCTACAAAATGGCAGAGACCACAGAAAAGTGATTTCACACAATATGTTCTCAAGGTTTTATCTTCCATGGCTCAGTCTCTACCAGCAGAGTGGCTGGCTGCCTACTCAAAACTCCACACAAAGCAGGAACTCTTTAGCTCCAGTGACAACCCCTGAGGATCTCCTGAATACCCGGACCAGCAAACCGAAGAAAGGAAGTCTGAAACTGGACTCCACAAACACAATAGTAGGGAGCAGGCAGTTTGACCATTTTGTCACGGACATCCGATCAGCATGATGAATATATATATAATATTCTGGGAAGCTCAAACACAGAAAATTAGGGCAACAAATAAGTATCTTAGGTGCCTTGCTCAGTGACAGAGAACGGTGATGGAGGGTGCAGTAACCCCGGAAACAAGGCAGAGGTATACCATTGTGAAGGTGGATACAGTATACTGGCTAGAACAAGAGAGACTTTCAGGCGATGTTCTCTAAAGCACATAATGACTGACTGCTAAGTCATTAATACTAGGCTTAACATCTGCTTGCATCCATGTGTGACTTTGTTTTCGCTGAGTCACCAAGTATATTTGATGCCCTTCATTCCCCCCCCCCCCCCAAGAAGTTTGTCAGACATCAGCTCCACGATTCTCCTGGGTCCCATGACCCCAATTTTGGGAAAACAAGAATAGATCCAGTGCTCCTGAACAAGCAGGCTGTAAAAAGCGACTAATTGAGGAATTGCTTAAATCTGATGCCTTGGGCAGAAAGTTGTGAATATCGCAGCTTAGCTGTGAACTTCAAATCAGTGTGCCAACCGCACTTGTAAGAGGAAATGCAAAACACGAAGAAGAATATCCACCAGTCCGTGTGATGTAGTCTCTTATATCTGGCTTCCTCTTGAAGTGCTGGTTCTGTACTTGAGGACATGCAGCTAAATGTACACCTGTCGTCAATAAATTAAAGTGAAATGAGTTTAAACAAGTGTGAAATAAATGTAGGCACAGTAATTAAGAAGGTGAAATTCTTCGCGTGGGTTCCAGGATCCTATTGTGCATTCTAGCCCCCCCCCCCCCCCCCCCCGTGTGGGTGTATGTTGTATGACTAATTAGGTCTTTTCCTTCAATGTCTGAGTGCATCTACAAGATGCAAAAAAAAAAAAAAAAAAAACAGTCCGCGAACAAGAAAGCCAGATCAGTCAAACGGATCAGTAAAAGCCCTTGTCCTGTAACCTGTGTGTCAACATTGTTGTTAAGCATGTAAAGAAACTTAATCACGTGACATCACAGTGCCAACAAACATGTCATAATGATAGTCTAAAGATGGCCTCCCCACTTTTTACACACACCAAAAAGGAGCAGCGTTCTGTTTTTCCATTTGTTGGGTACTGAAGGTATGAAACCTATATACATGTATTGGTGAATGAAGGTGATGCATGCCTAATACTAATAGCTTCCCTTAGTCATGATAGAAGCAATGCTGGCATAATGGCCAGTGATTTGGTCTCTGATAAAACGCTCACAAGTTTGAAGGAATTAGGTCATAAAAGAGAAGGCCAGTACAGAACCAATTCTAAATGATATATAAAGACAGCAAATCAAATGGTTTGCTCACTTAGAGAGATTACCTTGTGCTGCCAAAGGTAGAACAATAACGAAAGATAACATCAGAGAACTTTACAACAGCATGTGTCTAGGGTCGAGGTAGCCAAAAGATCATGAAGCAGAAACCTGTACCTCCCTCGATGCCCGAAGTGGTACAAGAGGAAGTAAAGAAGAAGAAGCAAAACTATTATATTACAATTTAACAAAATCCATCAAAATGTGTTCACTTCTCGAACCTGAACTATCTCACTACTTCTAATGACACTCAGATCTTTCTTATAAAATCAACACAAGATCACTACAACATGCAATCTGAGGACACAATCAGTGAAGGGCACTATCTATCAACAACACACAAGTGGCTAACCAGTAGTGCAGCAAACAGGATTACAAGCTGGGCTGTGGGGTCCCATTTTCATGACAACAATCATATACTCACTGCACCACAACCCGGCCCCTCTACCCCCAACTAAATAATTTTAAAAAAAAACCAACCATGTTGTAAAAGATGGCTAATTAGGGGTTTGTTAAAATTGGTGCTTTCGGCCAAAAGGTTCTGTAGCCTAGCTGTAAACCACAATGCAAGAGCAAATAGCAGGATAACAAGGTACAAACAGCTCCTGTGGAATATTCTCCCAACCAAAGCCAGGCCACGCCTGCTTGAATTTTGCAGCTCAGTGTTTCTACAGGATTGGGGTACTAATCTGATGCCAAACCTCCTTAGCTGCTACTTATGACATGCAAGGTAGGTTACACTTGTATTAATCCATCTTTCCTGTATGTACATTCAAATCTGATCTGCCTTGTGAGTGCATTTCAATACTACCCTCTCAAAATTACACCGTTCCAGCAACCGTTTTAGCCTTCAATTTACCAGTGCTGCTGTTACAGACAATTTTGTGATAAGCACCATCCCATTTTTTTTCCCCCCAGGAAAAAAATTTCCCCTGCAAGCCCTTACAAAAAGTACTTACAAAACTTATCCTAACTTACTGAAGTAAATTCACATCTTATCCTGATTCTGCCTTGTAAGTACATTTAAAATATCCTTGCTACTCTGTAAGTACATTCAATACATCCTTGCTACTCTGTAAGTACATTCAAAACATCATTGCTACTCTGTAAGTACATTCTAGACATCCTTGCTACTCTGTAAGTACATTCAAAACATCCTTGCTACTCTGTAAGTACATTCTCAACATCCATGCTACTCTGTAAGTACATTCAAAACATCCTTGCTGCTCTGTAAGTACATTCTCAACATCCATGCTACTCTGTAAGTACATTCAAAATATCCTTGCTACTCTGTAAGTACATTCAAAACACCCTTGCTGCTATGAAAGTATATTCAAAACATCCTTATTACTCTGTAAGTACAGTCTGTCTTCTGAGCAAGCCCTGTATGACCGTTCCATCTGAAGCTATGAAACTTCTATGCTTACCCTGTTCAAACTGCACAGCCTCACGACTGCTAGCCCTATTTCATGGAGTAGGCTCGGGCAGACGACGGTGTTGGCCCTGACTCGGCATATCTCTGTACAAACTTGCCAGGGTGGTACTGGAGATAAAAAAACAACTACTCTTAGCTCAGTCTTCAATTAACGTTACCTGCAGCCACTGTGGCGTGGGACTAGACGCTTGCCTGAGGGCCGGCCGGTCGTGGGTTGAATTCAGCATCAAGTAATTTTTTTTTAAACTGACTTTGGCTTGCAGGTTGACCCAACCTAAAATAATAGCCAGGTTAAGTCCTGGGAAGTAAAGGTGTCCAGTGTAATGCTGACCACATCACCCACCGAATGCTGATTTGGCTGTAAAATATAGGCCTAGCCCGATATACTCAATACACCCAAAGGTGAGGAAAAAAGGGTCCTTTAATTGAAAATAAAAAAACAAACAAAGTAGGAGCAGACGTGAACAAACAACATAACCAAACAACACAACCCTTCTGCCTTGTAGGTAGACTACAGACTGTCAGAAAACTAGGCATAGCAAACCTGGAAAAATGAAATACTTGCCAAAATTAGATACAGAGTGATAACTCAGCTAACGTTAATTTGTTCAAGAATCTGCCTGTGTAGGTTCCTGGGCTCCATTCTGGAGAACAAAGAACAGACCCATTGCTCCCGTAACAAGCATGTCATGGAGGGGGGGGGGGGGGGGGGGGGGGGGGGTAATTAGAGGTGCTTCTTTCAAAGCCAGAGTGCATCAGCCAGAGAGGCAAGGAAGCAAGAGTCTCTAATCTAAATAAAAATAAGCCAGATCTGTGAAATGGGAATGTGCATGCAAAACTCAAGTTCTGGGCCAAGACAGAAGTCCGGAACACTTTTTTGTGTGCAGACTGTTGGTTCCTTGTTTCTCAGGCAGATGCACTCCGACTTTGAAGGAGTCACTGAAGTTAGTCACACGTTTCATGAAACAGTACATGACAACTTGTTTCATGGTGACACTTAATGCTATGAAAAACACAGTCAGCCATGCTAAACACAGAGCACAAAACTGCACACAATACTCACTGCAGGCGGGGGCGAGTCATCCGCTGGATATGGATGCTGATATATGAGTGTCATCACCTGGTCATCACTGCTGCTGCTGCCGCTGTGAACACATACAAACATCTAGTCATATGTGAGCACCATGGATGATGCAGCACGTGAATACCACAGATGATGCAACATGTGAACATCAAAGATGGTGTAGCACGTGAATACCACAGATGATGCAAGATGTGAACACCACAGATGATGCAACATGTGAATATCACAGATGATGCAACATGTGAACATCACAGATGATGCAACATGTGAACATCAAAGATGATGCAACATGTGAACATCACAGATGATGCAACATGTGAACATCACAGATGACAGAGCACGTGAACACCACAGATGATGCAACATGTGAACACCACAGATTATGCAACATGTGAACACCACATATGATGCAACATGTGAACATCACAGATGATGCAACATGTGAACACCACAGATGATGCAGCATGTGAACATCACAGATGATGCAATATGTGAACATTACAGATGGTGCAATATGTGAACATTACAGATGATGCAATATGTGAACATTACAGATGATGCAATATGTGAACATTACAGATGGTGCAATATGTGAACATTACAGATGGTGCAATATGTGAACATTACAGATGGTGCAATATGTGAACATTACAGATGGTGCAATATGTGAACAGCACAGATGATGTAATATGTGAACATCACAGATGATGCAACATGTGAGCATCACAGATGATGTAATATGTGAACATCATGGATCCAGTGCCAGATTTAGAGTTGACGAGGTCATAAGCTAAATAAAGCCCTGAGGCCTCTACTATTTTAAACGACACCAACTAAGCATGGTGTCCGCCTCAAGTACTAGAGATTCCGTGTTCAATCCTTGGTAAGGGCTGGGATCTTTTCACTTGTACTTGGAATTCTAGTAATTCCCGTTGGTCTCCAGGTAGTGAGCCGTGTGCATTGTTGCGCACAGAAAACAATCCTATGGCAGTTGGCAATCGAAAAGAGTGGCTAAACCGCACTGCGAGGGCAAAATTTGAAGTTAAAAATCTACCAAAGTATTTAAGGATCCTCGCCGGTGCTACATAGCCTGTGCACTGTGCTGAGCTTCTTCAGACTCAGACTTGAGTTAGAAGAAGAACGGAGCACTTATGGGTTACACCCGGGTGCCATGATGTTGATCAGTTGTTCAAAACCTCAAATTATGGAAAATGGAGATATGCAGCTGTTTAATTATTATTAACAGAAATAAGGTCTAGCTTACTCAGCCTATGTCCAAATCAAGCATGTGAACTAAACAGATGATGCAAGATGTGAACACCATAGGCTGCTTTACTCTGTAAAGTGAACTCAGCAGACGATGCAACACGTGAACACCATAGGCTGCTTTACTCTGTAATGTGAACTCAACAGACGATGCAACATGCGAACACCATGGGCTGCCTCACTTTGTGATGTGAACTCAACAGATGATGCAACATGTGAACAACATAGGCTGCTCCACTCTGTAATGGTAAACTCAACAGATGATGCATCATACGAACATAATGGAGCATGTTGTATGTGAACACCACAAGCATTTTAATATGTGAAAAAACATCAAAGTTGTAACAAATTAAAACTGGATGTTTCAATATGTTAACACAATCGATGATGCACACTGACAACAACAGAAAGGACTAACACCTGTACGTCAAATTGCCCGTACTCACTTGGGGTGTTGTAACGAGACTCTCCCTGTCCACGGCTGAGGACCTGACTGCCCCATTGTCCCATAGTCAGTTTCGTAAGGAGGTGGCCGTGGCAGAAATGGATCTTTATCATCTACATTGATGTATTCAGACTGCAGCCTGTGGAAGTTATATATTGATATAATTACAGACGTTGACTCAGCATCGTCTCAGCTCTCTTCCCTTACTCCCAGCACCATGATTGGCTGCATACTTGGAAGTCTTCTAAGCTCACCTTTGGACGAAAAAGAAGTTGGCATGTTGAAGTTCGGTTTACAGTTAGGCCATGATATCTGTGCCTCTAGGCCCAACACATAAGATTTTTGCAAACTCCTAATTAATCACCTTTTATGCATGCTTTCTGTGGGCAGTGAGTGTAATTTTTTTGTTCTGCCAAAATGAGGCCCACTCTGACGGCAACACCCCTGCTACGGGTAGTCCAGAAGTGTAGATAATGAAGACAGTGACCTTCGACATACACAGTCTGTAGCGTGGTCAGTACAGCCACACACAGCACCCAATAGTGAATATCAAACTTCCTGTATGGGGTACTGGGGCTCCACTGAGAGGAAAACAAGAACAGACCCACTGGTTACCCAAAAGCATTTTGTAAGAGTCAACGAACTGGCAGCTTCATTCGAAATCAGAGTGCACCTGTCTGAAAGGCAAGCAACCAAAAGTCTGCATACAAATGAGTCAGATCTGTAAAACGGATATACACATGAGTCAGATATGTAAAACGGATATACACTGAGTCAGATCTGTAAAAAAGATTTACACCTCAGGTTCTGGAACTGGACTAGAGTCCAGAAGTGGATGAACATCTAGAACTTTCCATCAGAGTTTACAGCCGACAAACATGAAGAAGAAGAAGAGGAAGAATAATAAGCAACTCAACTAATCCTAGTCAACTGGGGAAATGAACGTGTATCACAGAGCACCGACCACAACTTCATAAAACTGTAAAAAAGTTTAGTTTCATGTTTCACAACTTTATAAATGTAACTGATGATCATCTTCCTGTTGGGCAGTTACAGGCCACATAAGGATTATAATCTTGTCCAATCCATTCTATCCTGTACAATCCATTCGATATCACAAATTAGTACCTGGCCTTTATGAACAATATTTGTCTTAGGGTGTCTCTTTGATGTTCTTGTTTTCTCAGTGCATCTGTTTCCTATTTCAGTGCATGTTTTGTCCATCTCTGACCACTTCTCCTTATGCTGTGCCTAATCTACTGCCATCCTCTTTCTCTTATAACTGTTTATACAAGCAGTTGTCCAGACATTTCTCTTATTTCTGGAATGCATTTCCCTAGTTAAAAAGTTAGTTACAGAACCAACCACATCATTTTTTTTTCTTTTTTTTTTTCTAGGCAAATAAATATACATCCAGTAGTTTGCCAGTGCTTTCTGGATGGTCTGCTTCTCAATACCACTGTCAAAACCAATGCAAGGCGCAAGGCCCACAGCTGGGTTTGAACCCTGCATCCCAGCATTACAAAGAGCATACGCAACGCTTAAACCACAGATGCCGACCTTGGGCTACTGTATAAATGTAATTATACAATACATATTACTATTATCATTACCATACAACCCACTGGCTGGAAATACAAACTGTACACACACATAATGATTTACCTGAAACAGAAGCATCGCTATGGAGTTTGGGTAGTAGGCATATTTTGCACCCCCCCCCCAGGTCAAGCTGATGTTTGGGAAATCATAAGGTAGACAAATGGCTAGTATTGCACCACTGGAGGTAAACTGATGTATGACAATGCAGAAATGGCCAAGGCCCTTTAGAAGTAGGTGAAACATGTGAAAGAGCAAAAAGATTATTATGGTCTGGAAAGAGTGATGGAACACAAAGTGAACTGAGAATCTCGCCAAACTCAAAACCCAGAGGAAAGGCAAAATGGAGATGTAATCAGACTGCATCTGGCACCTCTGGTTCTGGAACTTTGTTGGCTAGTGAAGATGAGGACAGAACATTTATGAGAGTGCTCAGAGTGCTGTGATGTTGCTTGTCAACTTAACTATTTGCCTTCTACAAATGCCTGGTCTGGTGCAGTCTTACAATTCTTTGTACTTCTTCAGCACACAGTTTATGTTGCCTGGGACTATCCTAGTCGGAAAGGTGGTGGAGATTCCACCCAGCAGATTATGGAACACAGATTACTTCTTCTTCTTCTTCTTCCCGTTCACCAGCTGTACACTCTGGCGGAAGGTTCTGGTTGCTCGTCCACTACTGAACTGCAGTCCTGCTCCAGAACCTGAGTGTTGCGTGTGCATCAGTTTTACAGATCTCATTCTCTTGAATACAGACTGTCGGTTCCTTGCCTCTCCGGCAGATGCACTCCGACTTCAAAGGAAGCTCCCCAATTAGTCGACTCTTACGACATGCTTTTGGGGAGGCAGTGAGTCTATTCTTGTTTTCCCCACAATGGGGCCCCGGAACCCACACGGGGAGAACACAGATTAGATCACAGCACTTGGAAAAATTACCAAAAGCACTGTCCCCCTCTTCAGCAGCCAGTACAAAGTTCCATTTTTAATGACACTAGCAGCAGTTTGAGTATATGTCCGTCTGGCCTTTCCTCTGAGTGCTGGCCACAAGCCATGGTCTCTTCCTGCTGTACCATGCTCTTCAGACTTGTGATGATCCATTTGTCCACCTGCACTATTGATTCATTCCCAAAGGGCCTTGATTACACCTAGCTTGTCATGCCCCAATTTACAACAGGTGGTACAGAACCAGCCAATCTGTCTGCCTGTTCATTTTCTAACACACCTGCATACCATGGAGCAAATTTCCAAAAGACAGTATTAATCCAGGATTGATCTGACAAGACAGAAAGAGAATTCTTCCAGCACACAACAGTGACTCACCTCTTTTTAGCATACTGCCTCCACAGACAGGAGATGCAGAAGATGATGACAGTGCACAGGGTTGCCACCAAACAGCACACCACAGCAAGGAGAGCTGTGGCAGAGCTGCAGAGATCATCAAACAAGACATTTAATTGATTTTGCCAGTGTGTCTCATGCTTCATTTGTGGTTCTCTGGCTATCTCATCTGCTACCTAAATTTGTAAACCAAGCAGCGGCTGGCCGAATGGTTAAGAACAATGTACCCTCATTCAAGTGACCTAAGTTGCAATCATCGGTAAGGCGTAGACTTTTTTTCTGTTGGGGCAAAAAATAAAAACCTAACCTGCACAGACCATTGTGACTACGAAAATCAAGGATCCTAAACCCTCAGGCCCAGAAGCCTTGTCCCACACACTGACATGTAAAGTAGTACATGTAGGCAGTAATGACAGTTTCTAGCAGTGTTTCCTAAACTTTTCTTAGTCGCAGCGCCCTTTTTTAATTACAATTTGTCCATGACGTCCTAACTTAAAGCATGACTATTCATATGTAAGAGATTAAAAAAAAAATGTATCTCCGAATATTTCGCGGGGTCCCTGTGCAGGGGTCATGGCTCACCGGTGTGCACAGTTTGGGAATCACTGGTTTATAGGCTAAATAATCCTTTACTTTAATTATGTTTGCCTTCAGCCATGAATTTCTTTGGTTTCATTCAAAGTCAGACTGCATCTGCCTGACAGACAAGGAACCAGCAGTCTGCACACAAGTAAGCAAAATCTGTAAAACTGATGTGCATGCAAAGCTCAAGTTCTGGAACAAGACGAAAGTCTAGAAGGTGATGAACAACTAGAACTTTCTGCCGGAGTTTACAGCCAGTGAACATTAGGAAGAAGAATTACTCTGTTCCTATGAATTGCTGCAGTGATTCAGAAAGATCAATAATGGAAGACCAGTTCCTGGAAGAGGCAGGAGTTGATCAGCACGAAGGCGACAGACATTGGATGGTAGAGGCAAGTTGGTTTTAGCCAAACAACAAACATAAGAAAGTGGAGTTGTCAAGGGGTTGGGATGCAAAGATGATGAACCCCACTGAAACTAAGATTACCAAGATTACTCCCAAAACACAAATGTATGATGACGATCTGCTCAAACAAAACAAGCATATCCAGGAACTACTCACATAGTATCGGTGCAGGCACTCTCCACCCCACTGATGTAATAGTGATGCAATGTCTCGCAAGTGCCCACAGTGGCCATTAAGTCAGAGAGGTTCCCCCTGGCATACAGTAGGTCTGAGTTCACATCTGCCACAGGCTTGTCCAGCTGAAATGTCCAAACAATACACTAACTGACCGTTATCCTAACAAGACAAACTACTCTCTGTTACTAGGCATATTATGACTGTGGCTACCAAACTGACCGACCCTAAAACGGGAACCAGGTAGAGCCCTGAGAAGTCTTTCTTCTTCATGTTCACCGGCTGTAAACTCCGGCAGAAAGTTCTGGAACCCACCACCTTCAGATATACAGACAAGCATCTAGCTGCTACACCACGGCGGCTCCCAACCACAGCAGTAGCCAGTTACTATTGCCTGTGAGCAGGTTAAAATGGCAGCCGCAGTGGTACAGACAAGAATCGCCATGGCAAAAGTGGCCAATAGCAAGCTGCAAGAGACACTCACCAAAAAGGGTGAAAAAACAAACTTGTAAACTGCTGTAAAGAACCTGTTGTATATGCATGTGGGACACAGACAATAACAAGACACGCTGAAAATTATTCACCTGCAGTGGAGATGTTTTTTTTTTTAGAAGAATGCAGCCAATATGAGGGGAATGATAAAAAAGCAACTGAGGCAGTCATCGAGACAGATAAAAGTCGTAGACTAATCAGAACCATCAGATGGAGATGGTTTTTTTTGGTGTGGACTCGAGAACTTGGTATAAACTGGCAAGACTGGTGCACAGAGAGCAAGAGGAAGGCAAAGAGTTCTGAATGGCCTGTAGTAGGTCCTCTGCAGAAAGTCACTATCATCACATTCTGCCTGAAAGAAACTTGGTCTCTGCCAGCTCTCCCACCTAGTGCACTTTCATTTTCAAGATTCACTTATATCCTGTACCCATCTTCTTGCTGGTCGGCCCCTGCCCCTCCTTCCTGATACCATGCTTTCTGCTATCATTTGTTTCCTATCCGCCATGGTGGATATGATCAAGATATTTCAGCTTCCGAGACAAGACGCTGTTTATTAGCCAATATTCCCCGATGTTCGGATCTTACAAAACGTCAGTATTTCTTATCTTCTTTGTCCATGGTATTCTGAGAATCTCTCTATAGCAATTCAGCTCAAAGGTCCTTATGCCAAATGCATCAAAGGCATGAAAAAGGGTTTTTTAACCCCCTTTTTTAAAATTCAGCCATTATAGCAGATTATTTTTTGTAATCAAAATAGGAAAATTATGACCAGCGTCAAAGTAGTAGTTAGTTGTTGCCTATCCTTTACAGGACGTTACATCTCAAACCCCAGCATTTATTGGCTGTTGTGGTTTTTCCAGGCAAATTTTACGTTCAGTAGTTTGCCACTGCTTAATGAACGGTCAGCTCTCGGTACCACTATCGAAACCAGCGCAAGACAAATCGTCCGTAGTAGAGATCGAACCCGATACCCTGGCATTACAAAGCGCAATCACAACGCCTAAGCCACATATGCCAACGTCAAAGTACTAGGAAGCATGAAATAAATAACAGTAACACTGCATCCCACATGAGGCAGCTAAGGAAGGTTGGCCAGAGACTGACCACCATGTCCTAAAAAACTTGTTTTATATACACACACAATTTTCATCACCTGCATTCACTCTAAAAGGGTAGCTGGCACATTATGCTGTGGTTTACAGCTAGGTTGCGATATCTGCACCTTTCAGCAAATTCATCTACCCTTAATTAGTAATTTATTACAACAGACTTGTCAAGTGGTAGTGGATTGCTCTATAACCCACACTAAATGACAGATATTACATGGAAAAATAAAACTTACCCCAGAAATATTGTAGGGGCGTGCCAATCTGACAGTTTCATTAAGGGAGACTCCAGCCTGTGTTACAGCTGCTGTGGCATTGTCTATTATCTGCAAAACATCATCAAACAGACACAGCTGAAAGCTATTATAAATGTGTATTGGTATTCTTCTGTTCACAGCATTCTTGTTAGCTTGAGTATTTATTGTCAACTGAAGTTTATTTACTTTCAAGGATACTATTCAGATTCTTTCATTTATATCATTTCAGGTTTTCATTGAAATAATTCTCATACTGTCATTAACACTATTTTCATGTTTTCAAGACATAATTATCAAACATTCATTGACAGTTCTCCTATTTTCACTGCCATAAGTCTCACATTTTCATTAACATAAGAGTCATATTTTTATGGACATAATTCCTATACTTTCATGGACATAATTCTCATACTTTCATGGATATAATTCCCATACTTTCACGGACACAATTTCCATATTTTCATGGTCATAATTCTCATACTTTCAAGGATATAATTCACATACTTTCATAGACATCATTCCCATATTTTCATGGACATAATGACCATACTTTCATGGACATAATTCCTGGCTCTAAAGAAGCAGTAATCATAAAGCAATGTTAAGATTTCTGTAAGGTTTCAATTAACAGTAACTACAAAGCAATCTTAAGAAATGTTTATGTTATTGAAGAAATAGTAATTACAATGCAATGTTTAGATTTCCATGTGATTTTTAAGGAAACAATAACTCCAATGCAATGCTTAGATTTTCATGTGATTTTTAAAATACAATAATTCAATGCAATGTTTAGATTTCCATGTGATCAATATTTAGATTTCTAGTAACACAAAAACAGCCCACACATCCCCACAGTCACTAGCACAAACCTGTTTATAGGGCTGATTTGGGTCGGTGCATCTGATGTATGCAGTCACAGCCACTGTAAATATGAAATATCATGTTAGTACAGTCAGTCGACAGATTCTTCTCATTGCACATCAAACCATTCAGTCCATAAGTGCTCGGAACCCTTCTTTAGTAAATCCTGCAGGGTGAAGAGTTTGAGGACACTAGTTCTGTGTTGGTTTCTTATTCACTTTAGCTTCCTGCACAGTACTCATGTCTGGCCACACACCTTTAAACTCGCTGTTTTTGCAGTTTGGTCATGGTAGCAGATTCAGTCACTTGCAAATGTCTTACATTCCGTATATCAGCCCGGTTCCTGGCTTGTCCACCCTTTGTAGTAGCTTTACCTGCAAGTCTATCAGCATGCTCATTTCCCTGAGCGCCTGCAATGTCCTGGCACAAAAATGAAACTTTACTTTTATCAGTCCCTATCGCCTCAGAGATACCAGTCAGTGTCTTCGGATCCACCCCATCATCATAATCCATGTCAGTACATCAGGTCACAGGTAGTCCTATAGCTGACATTGCCGAGGGATGCCGAATGTTAGGCCAGAGCTTTCCAAACTGTGTGTCCTGACACACGAGTGTCTAGACTGCAGTGTAAAGGTGTGCCGCGCAAAATTACCAATGATAAAACTGTTCCACAGATCTCTTCCTGCCCTGACACATAGGAGTATCCCAGGAGTCAAGAAAAAAAGAAGAAAAAGAAGATTAATCATGAAATAAATACTTTTAATATCAATGAAAGGTTTTCATGAGATAGGTTGCACCCTGAAACATTTTGTTATTACAATTCATGTATGGGTGCATACTCTTATAAGGGTTAGCTTAACCTCTGGCTTTACTAGGAGGCTAAATTTGTGTGCTCACAAAACTATGCATGTCTCTAAAAAGCGTGTCAGCAGCAAGAAAGGTTTGGAATGCTCTGTCAGGCTAGTTCCCTTTCGCGTTGCTTCTCCTTCCTGACCATTCCCAGAATATTCTGGAAAACTGGTACCCATACTGACTGGGGGAAAAATTATATCATTTATTATTTTGGGGAGTTAAACCAAGACCACTGGCTCCATAGGTAAGTAAAATAACCACTATGACACACAGGGTACACCAGATAGGCGGTACTGCCACTCTAATACCATCAGCAGACAAGTCCTCCTCAAATTCTAGCCATAATATAAGGAACTGGTAATTTCCCCTTATATTATGGCTAGAATTTAATAAAAGGGGAGATTACCAGTTCCTTATCTCCTTAACTCCCCAAATACCCAGAAATGCCAGAGGATTTTCTCCCCTACATATGTATAATGTACTAATTGGTCCTCCTGCTAACTGGTTTTTTATTTTCCTCGCCTAAAACATAAGTTAGATGTCCAACCCACTGCCCCAAGATTAGGGTAGAGTCTATACTTTGTTGCTGTTGGGAAAAGTCAACAGTCAATGCAATAAACTGAACCAGATTTGCTTGTGCCAGAGATGGATATCATATCCTCTGGGTTGGTTGGAGGGGTGTGAGTGCACTGTAGGAGTGACAGAAGTCATAGAGAGACAGACAAAGGGAGAGGGTTGGGAAGAGAGAGAGATACATGAAACAATGTTCTCTCGTGTTTTAATCTGGGGGGGGAAAAAGAACAGAAACAGCAAGAAATAAACTTCATACAAGCAATAAGATTCATATTGGCAGAGACAAGCTGATGCCCAATCTACTCACCTTCGGCAGTGGAACCATGAGCAATACGGATGAAGTAGGTATCCGGATCCATGCACAAGTCCCCTGCAGCCTGCAGAATAATTTCAGGTGAGAACTACGACAGCTGCTGGATATTAAATTATTTTCTCAATGTTTGCATCTAATTATCTTTCCGCCTCAGGATATTTAGAGAGCTCTGGCTAGGCACCTTATAATGAGGCATGTTACTTGTTATGTAACGTATGATAACATGCCATAGCTGGTTTTTTGCTTCTCCCAAGATTAAAAGGACCACCTCTTGTTCATGCGATCATGTAGTTAACCTTAGACTTCTGTGGTAATTGCTAAGGGTTACTCTTGAACTTCTGTTGACCTGCCCTCAAGAGCAAAGTGTGCAGAGCAAGATCTGTGGAACCATGAAGGACCTGCTACTGACATATAAGTTTAAAGAGGCAACCCACCTGATGGCCTGATCTGAGCATTTGAAACCAAACGCAAAAAAAAAGAACTTCTGTTGGTGAAATGTACAGTGCAACAAGAGACTATGTGTAACTTAATGGAAAGGATTATGCTCTGTGCTGATGTAACTCTAATAATGTATCTGATGAATTGAGTCAAGAATTGACATTACAGCACTCCGGGCATTCCCATGCATGCTCCATCCTCATCTCCAGCAGGCAGCACAGAGTTCCAATACTGATGGTACCGGTCACAATCTGTTTATATGTCTGTCTTGCCTTTCCTCTGAGTGTAGTGAGCCAGCCAGACCCTCTGGTTACACCCAGGTGCCTCATTCTCTCCAGGCCATAATCTTCTTTCTCTACCGACTCCCTTACTTGTTCCCAAAGGGCTGTGACCACATCTGCCTTGTCATGCATCAATTCACCAACCAGTGGTGCAGAACCAGCCAGTATATGTATCTGATGAGAGACGGCACAATACGCCAAGCAATACATTGTCAAATATACTGCCTGTGTCAGCATTATTGAAATGCACAACATGAAAACATTGTAAACAAAATTAAGTACAGGACCCTTTTAGATGTCTTCAGGCATATTGGGCATACGAGCCTGGGCCTGTGTTTTATAGGCCAATCAGCACTCGGTGGGTGATGTGGTCAACAGCACACCGGCCGCCTTTACTTCCAAAGACTCTACCTGGTAGCCATTTAAGACTGGGTTGACCTGGCAGCCAGGGTCATTTTTGAAAAAAGTAGTCTGGATCCGCCAGGACTTGAACCCACGACATTGGGATCCGCAGGCGAGCGTTTAGCTGTTACACCACGACGGCTCCACATTAAAAACAATGTTTTCAATCAACGGTTTCCACCAGCTGCCTGTTTATGGCAGAAGACGCTGCAACATATTATATCATATGTTGTTCAACTTACCACAGATAAACCAGTATATACACCAGTAGCTAGCCAGATGAACAGACTGCAGACAACTGCAACAGCTGCAGACCTGCAAGATGCAGAAAGAAAACTATGACAGAACTGGCTCTGTTTAAGAGCACTATATTTCATAGATGATTTTCTTTAACACAATACCAGTTTAGCACATTCCCCATTTGGCTGTTCATGGTACAAATCTAATCCTCTTGTCCCACGGTAACACTTTAAAATAAAAGGGAATGTTGGAATTTCATTTTTAAAAAATGTGCGGATTTTTTTTTCACCCTGACACTAATAAATTTAATTTAAAAAAATAATATAATATTGTCTTTCTAAATATATAAAGGTAAAAGTTAAAGTGAGAGAATCAACTTCATTGCACCGAGTTTTATCCCATATGGCTCAGTCTCTCTCTGCAGAACAGCTAGCTGCCTGCTGAGAGTGTTGCACAGAGCACAACCTCCATAGCTCCAGCGACAATGCCCAGGGGTCGCTGTGAAAATTGCACTCGCGAATGAACGCTGCCACCTATTAAAGATATATGAAGGGAGTAATCAATAAACATAAAAAGAGGGAAGTACTGCACGAAATATATCCCCCAGGGTCTAAAAATCTCACAGATATCGGGTGACTCATGCAGTGACCCTATGACCTCTACCACTGAGGCTTATGGGAAAAATCTGACGCCACCTTGGCTTTCCGGGCTCCAAATATTCATTGTAAGACTTGTCTCGAAACTTTGTAATAAGGCTTCATTTCTTTTAGCTGTACACCAGGTGTCAGAGCGACATAGGACACCTGGTCTTATCCAATACCGGCTCTACCTGACGGGCCATGCTGAACTCACCAAACTGGGCTAATGATATGTTAACGCAGCATTTCTCAAACTTGTCTTCGTTGGGCAAACAAATTAATTTTGTGGCACACCTACTTTAAAGCGGTTTGAATACTTAAGAAAAGAAAGAAAGAAAAAACAGTGCAAATTTATGTCAAGCAGATTTTGATAAATTCTTGATTATTGCTGCGGCAACCCTGACATACGCTCGTTCCACCCAGTTTGAGAATAGCAGGGTTAACGTACTGTTAGCCCGGTTTGGTGATGTCAGCAGCATGGCCCGTCAGCTAGAGCTGGTCTTGTCTTATCAAAGACTTATAAGACTAACTCAACTCACTGGATTTAATAATTTCATACTGCCCAACCATTTTAAGCAGTACACACAATATAAACAGAGAACCTTTTCTTCTAAAGATACTTACGTTATTAGTGTGCCCTTTGACCTCAGCAACAGCCCGACCAGTGAGAGCAGAAGTATAAATATGTACAAGCAGAATATCACAATAGTAATCATCCATCTGTGAAAATATTACAAATCAACATCATTATTTCTTTTACAACTGACTCACCAAATCATCATCATCATGTCTTTTACTTAACATGGCTCTCATCACAGGCTGCTTGAAAGAAACTATGTCTCTTTGCCAGATCTCCTGCCTTGTGAACCCACCTACTCAAGGTGTCCCTTATATCCTGTGCCAATCT
The DNA here is from genome assembly GCA_905116865.2 of Candidula unifasciata. Classification (NCBI taxonomy): domain Eukaryota; kingdom Metazoa; phylum Mollusca; class Gastropoda; order Stylommatophora; family Geomitridae; genus Candidula; species Candidula unifasciata. The sequence continues at coordinate 123,293 of CAJHNH020000493.1, forward strand.
TCATGCTGGTCGGCTCCTGTCCCTTTTTCCTAGCACCAGCCTTCTGCGACTGTTCTTTCCAGCTAGGCTGTAATATCTGCGCTTTCCAGCCCAACACATCTAATTTCGGCAAATCCTTCATTAGTGAAAAATTACAATATATGTTTGTTAAGAAAAAGTGGACTTTTAAGTCTTGTAGCGGAAGCTGAGTTTGGTGTACATATCCATTTTACAGATCTGCCTTATTTATATGCAGACAGAGTTCCTCCCCAAAAAGGCAGATGCACTCCAACTTCGAACGAAAACCCACGATCAGGACATCTTTTATGACATGCTTGTTAGAAGAACAGTGGGTCTGTTCTTGTTTTCCCACATAATGGGGCCCCAAAACTCACATGGGAAGATCTCTGAATTCTATTTTTTTGTGATGTAGGAGAAAGAGTGAGATATAACAGTGGGTCTATTTTTGTTCTTCCCTCTCCCATAAAGGGGCCCAAAACTCACATGGGATTTTCTCTGTTTTCTTTTTTTTTAAATCTAGGAGAAAGAGTGAAATAGAACAGTGTGTCTATTCTGTTGTTTCCACAAAATTGGGCTCTAGAACTATACAGGGAGTTATCAAACAAAATCAACTGCATATAAATGAAAGGTAGGTTATGCTGGAAAGGACAAATTATATTCTTTTTCTTCTCCGTGTCCACCAGCTCTAAAGTCCAGCAGATAAGCTCTGGTTGCTCACCCACTCATGGACTTTAGTCCTGTTCAAGAAGCTAAGTGTTGCGTACATATCCATTTTACAAGTCTGACTCATTTGTATCCGAGTTGGTTCCTTGCTTCTCAGGCAGATGCACTCCAACTCCAAAGGTAGATTCCAATTAGTCGACTCTTATGACATGCTTTTAAGGAGGCAGTGGGTCTATTCTTGTTTTCCCCTCACAATGGGACTCTGGAACATACAAAGGGACAAATTATATTCATAACTACAGGATCTTCTTCTTCTTCATTCATCCCTAAAAACGCAGTAGGCACACTTTGGTCTGATTTACAGATAGGCTCCAATATCTGCACCCTTTACCCAACACATCAGATTTTAGAAACATCCATAGTATTAGTCGCCGTTTATGACAAACATATTTGTCAGCCCCCCCCCCCCCCCCCCCCCACACCAATGGGCTTCAGAATCCCTATGGAGAACACCGCTAATGCAATCTGGCATATAAACGAACCTGAAGTATTCATAGTCAAAGATGGTATCGAGGCTGCTATCACGAGCCTCTTCTACCCTGACCTTGTCTAGGTAACCTCTAGCATCGTAAGTTTTCTGCCGAATGTCACTGATCAACCTAACAGCCAAGGCTCGGACTGAAGCATTGGTGATGTTATTTGCTGCCGTTTCCAGGGAACCAGACAGCACTGATAAAACATCATCTGCGAGGATTTTGAGAGTGTCAATCTGGCAGGAAGAGAATTTTAAAAATGTTATCATATCAAGAATGATTTCAAGATGTTGACTTATTAGTAAAAAATAATGTTCATTAACTAGTGCAAGTGCAGAGAACCACAATTCCAGAAAATCAAGATGTGAGGAAAAGATGCGGTATGGAAAAGACAAACACTGAGAAAAATAGAATAACAGTATAATAACTAGAACGACCCTGCATTGAAACCCACAAAGAAAAAGAGATAGATGGAGACCTAAAGCTTATGGTGAGGAGAGTTAGAGACATGAATGATTAACAGAGGCAGGACATGCAACAAGCTGTGGGAAATAGCAAAAGAAAGCTTGTTGTGTAATGACACACAGTCTATGTTCCAAAGAGAAACAAAAACACAGATAAAGAATGGCAAGACTGATTGGCTCCTTTCAATCTTTCCAGACAAAAGTGTTATACTGCGCTTTGAGGAGGCATGGGACTCACAGCCCATGGCAATGGTGAGTGTGGCTAGCAAGAGCTGCCTGCGTTAAGACAAATTCTTTCACAACTATAGCATGGGATTCAGGGACCGTTGTTGTCAACATTTGTGTTTAATCTGTTTAGTCTTCTCAGACACTCAGCTCTCATCCTTTCTGCAATCCCTTCTTCCTTCATTGTCATTCTCATCCTGACGCGCCCCCTCCACATGACATGGTCCATGGCATTTTGTTCCCACGAGTCGACCTCAATACCTATATCATTCATGTCCTGTTTGCATACATTTTTATATGACAGTAGAGGTCGAAGAATATTATTTCCCCAGCTGGACTCTCAACTGATCCCAACAGTGAATTCTTGACTGTAAATCCCACTCCATACTTCTGGATTCTTTCCAGAAGAATTTATAATTATTTTCTCTAATTACCCAACTGTCCTCTGAAAGTACTAGAGAGTTTTGGGAAATGCCATTCTGGTCTCAAGACTCAGTGAAGGGAAAACCCCAAAAACACACTGCGGTGTGGCCAACGCAGTTATGGGGAACGAGTATCTGCCGGGATAAGTGGACACCTCTGGGGTGCCCTCTGCTGTTAGCAGGAGCATCACAGAGCAGGGCACTCACTTGCCCTAGCAATCGAAAAGGTTGCTGAAGGCTGAGGACATGGTCTAAAGCCATGTGGATGTGGAAAGCAACAGGAAACTACCACATTTCTATCAAAAGAAACTCATCATGGAAGCCAAAAATGAAACTCAAAGATCTGATGGTGAGGCCCCCAGGCCAGGCAGATCACAAACGCGAACTGGGGAAGAGAACTATGGCAGAGCAAGTAAGAGTAGTTGTGATTGAAAAAAATTACAGCAGAAGGCATGGTACCAGGAAGGAGGGGCAGAGGCTGACCGACACGAAGATGGGCACAGGATATGACTCCTTGAGTGTGAAAGTTCATGAGGCGGGAGAACTGGCAAGAGACCGAGTTTCTTACAGGCAGACTGTGATGAGAGCGATGTTCTGCAAAGGACCTGCTACATGATGATGATGAATTACCCATCTTCTGGCAGGTTTGTTCCCCTGCAGATTGGTATGCAGAAGGATAAAACAGCACATACTCTGCTTCTTCTCCCCATTCACAGGCTGTAAAAGTTGGCGACAAAGTCCTAGTATTCCATCCACTTACGGACTTTGATCTTGTTTCAAATCTAAGAGTTTTGCATGCGCACCAGTTTTAAAGAACTCAATTACTTTTCTTCTTCTCTTCATGTTAACTGACTGTAAACTCTGTCAGAAAGTTCTGGTTTCTTTTCCATCTCTGAACTTTAGTCTGGCTCCAGAACCTGAGTGTTGTGTGCACTTCCATTTTACAGACCTGACTTATTTGTATGCAGACTGCTGGTTCCTTGCCTCTCAGTCAGATGTACTCCAACTTTGAATTAAACCAGCAATTAGTTGACTCTTATGACATGCTTGTTGGAGATGCAGTGGGTCTGAAGAAGAACAATACAACTGAAACACCACCATGGGGCAGGTCCTTTTGCAACTATTTTTCTAATCCTATGCTCCCCGTGGAGCTGTCGCAGAAATACTCACCCTGTTTGATGCAGACTGCAAGACATCATTCACATCATCTCTGGAATCTTTAACATCCTCAATTCCATGATGTGCATTTTCATTCTCGTAAAACCCAAATCCAACTAGACCCCTAAAGAAAAACGGCACAGAATACGTCATATATTTATTTTGTAAATATTCATGAAATTACACACTCTGGAATCTTATTTTTATAAAGTGTATTCTTCAAATTACACACTCTGGATTCTTATTTTTATAATGTGTCTTCTTCTATGCATCCCTTACAATTTAGTATTTTTCTATTCACTGGGTGTGAATTCTGGTGCAAAGTTTAGGTTGTTCGTCCATTTGGTCTTTCAATTGAGTATCTTTTGCATATAATCATATTTATCTCCTAATTTCTTATATGCATCCATTGTAGTGTTATAAGTACCATGTGCAATTTTATATTTATCTTCCACAATCTGACACATATTCTCTGCATTCTTATACTATCTCCTGCAATCTTTGGTTATTCTTTTATATTGTATCTGTTCTGTCCTGCAAAGTTAGTTAGTTAGTTAGTTGGCAGATTATCCTCTCTGCACATCCCACCATTCAGTTCTGGCACAAATGTGTAACCTAACCATCGGAGATTAAGTGAATAATGAAACTATTAGGCAAATTGTGGGAACGACACTTTGTACTAAATTCATCGAGAAACAGCAGATCAAGTGGTTTGGCCATCTCGTTAGAATGCAGCAAGATCAGATACCATCACAAGCACTACATCTCAGAAGGTCAGCTACAACAGCAAGAGGATGGCGCGGAAAATATAGATTGACAACATTAAAGACACTCTACGCCTTCACAGCATGACAATAGCCAGTGGCAGCCAGCGTGCACTGGATCGCAAATTATTCCTCCCAACGATGCTCAACGGCAAAAGTGGTTTATGATGATGACGATGAATGTAGTTTATGCGTTGCTGTTCCCCAGGTTTCCGATCCATACAGCAGTACCTACAGTAGTTTATCCTAAGTAACTTACTTAATTATCATTGGACAAAATGTGAACACAAGACTATACTTACAAGCCAATGAAAATAAGAAGTCCGGTCAGCAAGTCCCTGGCACACCGAAGGCCGTCCTTTCGACTTCCTGTTCCCCTGACAGCATCGGAATATGAAGTAGATCAAAAACACCAGCCACAGTAAAAAGCAGATCGCTACCGGAACCAACGCCCAGAACAACAATGACTGAAAAATGAAAAGATTAAATGAACAATGGCACCATCATAAAGTGTATATGTGTGTGTATGTATATACGTATATCACCATTATGTAGCATATAATTTGCAGAACGTCGCTCTCATCACAGCTTGCCTGAAAGAAACTCGGTCACTCGCCAGCTCTCCCGTCTCATGCACTTACCTATTCAAGGAGTCACTTATATCCTGTGCCCATCTTCATGTTGGTCAGCATCTGCCTCTTCTTCCTGGTACCAAAACTTGTGCTGTTATTTTTTCCTATTTGCCATGGTGCTTGATATGACCAAAATATTTAGGTTTCCGAACAAGATGCCAGTCTTCCTTCATGTTCAGATCTTTTAAAAAATAAGTATTTCTTCTCTTCTTTGTTCATGGTATTCTGAGAATTCTTCTACAGCATTTCAGCTCAAGAGCCCTTATATCTGTGTATATATACGTGTGTGGGTATCAAAGTCGACATCATGTAGCAGCCAGACGTTCGATTGAGAATCCAAAGATCATAGGTTCAGGTCTTCACAGAGCCAGACTTTTTTTTTTTTCAAGAATGATCTTGGCTCCAATGTCCAACGAACCTTAAAAGGGTACCAGGTAAAGTCCTGGAAAGTAAAGTCGCCTGGTTAGCTGCATATTCTTTACAGGAAGGTGGAAAACAACTCTAGCATTTGTTGGCTGTTTCTGGTCTTAGTAGGACATTTTTCAGTCAGCAGTCGGCCAATCTTTTCTGATTGGTCGATGTTATGTACCTTGGCTGAAATAAATTCAAAGCAGTCTCTGCTGCCAGATCACCTGAACTGAATAGGGTAGTCTATAATTACGAACTGAGTTCACACCCCCCCCCCCCCCCCCCTTCTTCCAAGCCACAGATAAACACACATACATGCAGGGCTTTTTTTTTCCTGGAAAAATATGTGTTGCCAGTGCTTAGCCTTAATTTGTCTAAGAAAGGTACCAGAACTCATTATAAAGTGACAGTTATTTTAGTGCTGATTTGTGCCTAAAAAAATACACTGGTACTGTGCATCACTGCATACCGACAGATTTTAAAAAAAAGTCATCACTCCTTCGAGCGGCGACCCTAGGGGGACGTAATCTATTGTAACTTGACACATTACTTAACTACTGACCATAGGGGACATAACCCATTGTTTATGTAAGTTCACATAATAACATTCTGACATATTTAACATTGTTTGATATTAGGTTTAGGGTTAGAGTTAGGGCTATTCCAAACTTAAACCTGAAGCAAATATTAAATATTAAGGAACATCCTTTCATGAATGTACACAAATGATGGATCATCTCCCTTATGGTTGCTGTAAACAAACAGTAGACTGTGTCCCTGTAAGGTCGCCGTTCGAAGAAGTGCTAAAAAGCCCTATATATATGTGTGTGTGTGTGTGTGTGTTTAAACTATAATTATGTATTTATATTTATCAATAATATCTAGTAACAAAAATTCTGGGTTATTAGATGTATTTTTATTTATCTACACACACACACACACAACTCCCTAGACACAAACTAAATAGTCACTAATTACTATTATATCAATCATCACCGCCATCCCCCCTTGTGAGATGCAATTTTTCGTTATTTTGAAGCCCCGCCCAGTCTGCTGCCAGGGGCCTCAATATAGCCTAATGGTTTAACGTGGTTTCCAGGACCTCTCCATGGGTGATCCTCATCCGCATAGTGCCACTTTGTGTCACCAGGTGTTTATCGCTCTGTGTGATGTCCTGGTGGGGTAAGATTTACTTACTTAATTACTATTATATACACACATAATCACATACAAACTCCACATACAGTTGGTAAGTGAGTTACACAAATATAAACTAAACAATTTCATTATATACTTCTTAAATTTCTTCTTTTTCTTCGTGTTCACCAGCCATAAACTCTGGCAAAAAGTTATGGTTGTTCATTCACTTCTGAACTGCAGTCCTGTTCCAGAACCTGAGTGTTACTTGTGCATCCATTATATAGATCTGACTCACCTGTATGCAGACTGCTGGTTCCTTGCCCCTCAGGCAGATGCACTGCAACTTCGAAGGAAGCTCCCAATTAGTCAACTCTTACGACATGCTTTTGGGTAGGTAGTGGGTCTATTCTTGTTTTCCCTACAACAGGGCCTAGGAACCCACACAGGTATCTTTCTGAAACTGAGCCTACTGTTTACAGCACTTTACAAAACCAGGAAATCCTCAAATGTAGGTAATTTAGTTTTAGATATTTGGTTTTTACAAATGAAATGAGACCACCATAACTCGAAGGGCCATTGTTGAAGGAAAGGTCCTATTAAATTAAACGGGTATCTACAAAATTAATCAAAAGGTAGTGAAGAAACACAATTGCCTATGTATGACCCTCTATGCCAGTCGAAATCCAAAGAAAACAACTTAGAATCGCAGTAACAAAATAGTTTAAAATTATTGTCATAATTAGGATTTCAGACAAATATAAATAAAATAGTATTTATTACCTGTCTGTATACATCACTGTTAGGGTCGAAAGTTGAATTTACAATTTTGAAAGTGAAATCAACATGAGGAAAATCATGGAAAAACTCGGATACCCATAGTTTCTCATACGTTTCTTGTACACTGGTAGATGTATCAGCCGCCATGGCAAATTTCCGAGGAATCAATGCACAACCAGAAATTAAACCTCTCCTTGTCAAAGTCGGTGTCAGTATGACAGAATTCTCGGTTGATACGACAAAGAGTTCAGTGACACATCCCTGCTAGTGTGACAATTTGTTTTGATCATATGATAATGCCGTGTCTCTAACCTACATCTTGTCGTTTGCTGTGTGACCGTGACGCCAGATTTATCCCCGGCACAGTTCTATCTAACCACCAAACTTCTTTATCCCCTCTTCTTCAAACCATTATTTCCCACTTTATTATTTGACAATAAATATTTAAATGTGTGGTGCAGAAATAGTTACGAGATCAATGTTGCATACTTTTGAGGGAATATTCCAACTACGACTGTCCCACAATTAGTGTATGGCATCTGGCATATCAAATTACAGATATAATGACTTTGCAACTTATACAAAACAAACTTTGTTAGTGCTATCTCAGGTGTGACTTCTAATGACTTTAAACGGTGTCTTTATTTACATTAATATTGTTATTAGTTATAGCCATTTTTTCAGAAAAATTTAACGGGATTTGTTAATTATTTGTTAATTTGTGAAATCATTCTAAATGGCGTTATTAAGTGTGGATACGGCCAAAAGGGACTATCGGTCGTGCGTACAACTATTGTGCTACTGGAACAGTCATAATCTATAAAGACATTTGCTACAGAAGACAGAGCATCTATGTTTAAATCCGATGTGCTACGACTCTTAAATCGGTAATCAATAAGCAGCAGCGGATTAAGTAGGATCGAGGACACAGCGAGGGGAGGGAAGGGGACTCGTTAAGGGACCTTACTAACGTGTGCACTATCTTCACTGACGTCACAAGGGCTTTCCCTTCAGTCAGTCAGGTCAGCGACTTCGTCCCAGCCTCAACCGCTAGGAGATTTCGAAGACTTTGTAACCGATTGTGCATTTGTTTCTGCTAACGCCGCAGCTGCTGCTGAGACAGTTTTAAGTGCAGATTTCGAATTCACTAATTTGGACACTGCTGCAGCTCTGAATCGCTTTTGTGAAGTTGCTGAACTTTGCGACTGGTTGTTTGTGCTTGCAGCCACAGGTGGCCATTGCATTCGAACAAGGAAGAATAGAATGCAAAGAGGAAGTAAGTATTTCTAACAAATAATACGAATTTATACAGCTTTGATGTCCTTTTAAATGCTATAAATGTAAAATAGTGCGCACAGAAGTATTTTAGTGCTCAAAAATGAGCCAAACGTGCATATTTTGCAGGCGAATGCAGCGTGAAAAGAGGTCAAATTTGTCCCGTTACACGCTTCGCAATAAATTCGGTTAATTCCCTTTGCCTGGTTTTAAGAAAGGGAAAAATTATAAACTTGTATAATGCTGACATGTTTTTTAAATATTAATTGTTTTTTAACCGGACTTTTTATGTACTGAAAAAAAAATGTGTTTCTTTTCCCCTTTATAATGTCCTAACAGTTAGTTGTGAATCTTGTCATATTTTAAACAGTTTTGATAACTTTATATCAATTTATTTGTATGTTTTCTTAAATAATACTGAAATCCTAAATATATTTTTGAAATACACTGGATAGATGTTACTTTAAATATTAATTTAATTTTCAAAATATATTAGTTACAAACTACCCCCAGAAAATTACTTAGCCACAAGTTGAATCTTTAAAGCTAAATTACTTAACTGTGGCAAGGTCACCATACACACACATATATATGTATGCCTTAACAGAGGTCTAAAATTCTACCAAAAAGTTTTTGTTTTCTGTGTATTTTAGTAGTGTAGGCCTCGTTTCAGTCCTTCCGGACTATAGAGCTGTGTCACTAGGCAGATGCCGCTCTGTTGATGACTAAATAGTAAATTGCGAGAGTGGCTATCTCTCTGCTTCCGCATTTGTACGAAGGGACAGGTCTCACACACAGCAAGTGAAGAAAATGCAGTCACTTGTATTTCAGTACTGTTTTATTTTTTTAATTAAATAAAATCATTTGCCCAGTGAATACTTGAATAACTGACCGTGGACCCGTGAAAATTTACTGAAAGCATTTCTAAAGAAAACCAGTCCATACATTGGTCACCCAGGGCTGTGCGGTACTGTGATACAGGATATCCGTCACATTAAGTGGTACTCTAAGGGGGTAGCAAAAGCAGCAAAATCAAGATCCAGTTTGAACTTTTGAGGGGCTGCATTTCGAAGTCTTGCTTCATACCGGGAAAATCTTTGGCACTACCCTGATGTCTTCTTCTTCTTCTTTACATCCTCCTTTACCCCTTCGGGTGTCAAGGGAGATATAAGGTCCTGCTTCATGCTGTTCTGGCTACTTCGACCATAGATAAACATCGTGGTGCTGTAGAGTTTCTCTGTTATCTTCCCATCTTGCTCTATGTCCATCTCCTCTTTTGGTATATGTCTTGAATGGTATAGCATCAGATGGCATTCTCTCCAAGTGAGCAGACCATTTGATTTGCTGTCTTTGTATGTAATTTAGAATTGGTTATGTGCCGACTTTATCTAGCATGACCTCATTCCTGATTTTATTATTTTATCTCTTCTGGTCACTCCTACAGTCTTTCTCAGACACCTCATTTCCATGGTTACCCTGATGTCACTGATACATAATTTTTTTCCTAAAGCATCTACATCTTTTGTGTGTGAGTGTGTGAAATATATAAAGATATCTAAAAGGGGGTACTGATTAAACATGAAAATAGGGAAACATAAAATGAAATACATTCAAAAGAGGCCTAAAAAACATTTATCAGGGGACTCGTGCTGGGACCTTTAACACTGAGGCTTACATGAAAATTTGACATAAAGAATCCCCTCTAAATACTTTGTATAATTACTATGTTTATATCCAGGTCTTTTGATCACTACACAGGCGCACATAAATGCGTTGGAATTTAACTATGCTTTTCGAGATTAGGCCCCTGCAGGTCGATATGATGGCATTTACAGGATTGTATCACAATTGGCAGTACTAGATCTTGTCTTCACTAGTGAAAGGGTTAGGATTCCCATTATGATTTCATGTGTGGAAGAAGCTACCTTACCTGTAGAAAACTTTATCTGTAAAATGTAACCAATCATCATTTCCTTCGAATTTGCATACCATGGATTTTTGTTGTTGTTGTCTGGGACATTGTGGTGTTCAGAGTAATAAACAGATTGATATATTAGCTGCTGCCACAGCTGTAATAAATCAGACGAGAGCAGCTGTGATAAATCAGACAAGAGCTCTCTGGGGTCAAGTGGACAGTGCAAAAGAACAGATATAGTCTCCATCCATACCTTAAAAGACTAATTCAATGGTGAGAAAGCAGGGGTACTGGGTGATATTCAACACTGAGGAGAAAAAGTATGCAGCCTTTAAATTAGATTGCAAATGGCACTGTTAGCACGGTAACACTTTATTGGCTACTGAAGGAGACGGAGCACACGTGGGAATATCCCAAGTGCAGTGATGTCAATTCTTGGTCTTTGGATTCATTCATTCTTCTTCTTTGCTAATCCAAGGAATAATTATTTTGTGCCTGTAGCTGCCAATGCATCCACGTTTTCAGGCTGCTTTTGCCCAGTTTAGCCTTCTTCCTGGATCCAACCACCCATGAGCAGATCTACTAAGGGCCTGAAAGGAGGGCTAGGGGACCTATTCTCCATTTGGAGAATAAATAAACAAGCAAAGTAATTGAGACATCTTGACGTCTGTTACTTTTAGAAAAAATTTGCTACTCATCGCAAGAGTAATGTCAGCCTCCTCGCGACGAACATTGTCAGTTGTTTGAAATGAGTAGGGTACAAAAGTACAACATATGACTGCTACAGTACAGTATGTAAAGGATGAACAATCTGTGGGTGTTGAATGAAATCATTCTAATAGGCATAGACGGAAGAAGATGTACCACCACCAAGAAATCTGGGGGGTGGGGGGGGGGGGGTGGGGGGGGGGGGGGGAGACAGAGCACAAACTCCGCAGCTCTAGAAATGATCCTAGGAATCTCTGTAAAAATGGCACTTGTAAACTGAATGCCGCTTCTGATAAACCAACCCACGATCTTTAGTGTGCGAGGCAAAGGGCTTGACTAGTTTGCCACGGAGACCCCAAAACTGAGTTTACCTAATGTTTACTTAGTCCTGTTTTCGATTGTGTCCACCAGTTTAGCTGGCTACCTTTTAACCTTTTAACCTTTTATACTTTATAATGTCATGACAGGGAAACCAGATCAAAGATATGCAAATATATACACACACCACTAATCAACACTTTGTTTACCCTACATTTTTAGTTTTACCCTTTTCTCTTGTAATCTGTGCCTTGCTTAGCCAATCAATTTAAATGTTTGGGAATGATTGCTGACGACTCACTTCTTTTTTTTTTACTTAACTGATTGTGTCAACTCATCTGGGGTGTGTTACTTAGAGCACAGGTAATCATTATGTTATGTTATCACAATCGACACCTTTGCACATTGGTCATTCATTCACATGTGTGCTCAGTTCTCTGATACAGCAGTCACTCTAAGGTACCTCTACTGATTGTTCCCATGGGGAGTTGGTTATAGTGTCTCCAAGCTTAACTTCTCAGCCATGCAGCTATTTAGCATCAGAGATTTGCTGTTATCCCCCACCTAGTCCATTCAGTGTTGATGATATTAGCTCTGTCCATACTACTTCCAGTTTGCATTGGTGCGTGACTTGTCAGATTCACCATTTTAAATTTTAAATTGTATTTACAAATTAAAAATGAGCCAGGCTTGAGTTCTGAGGGGTTTTGCTATTCTACCATGCTCTGAACTCTAACCTTCCATATGAGCTTTCTTCTCCTTATAGTCTCAGCCATGTGTCGTTGGTAGTCATGTCTATCCACAACCCTCTTCTCGTGTACTTTCAGTCAGTCCTGACACAGGTGATCTTCCCTGCCATTTTTTTCGAGCTGTTCAGCATCTTCTCTCTGGGTCTGTCTCTTTTCTCCTTCAACTTTTCCACCATCACTATGTACTCCAGATTTCTCCTATTCATACATGGTCTTCTTCTTCTTCTTCTTTTTTTCCACCCTGTACCTCAGTGAAGTGTCGTGGGGAGATTTAACATTTGTTGATGAGTTCATCACAGTCAAAGAATGTAAATTGTGTCCTTTTGATATTGAGCATGTAGATTATCTATTTCTGGTGTAGGCAATCAGTTCTCTTGCTGAGTCAGTTTCTCAGTCTCATGACATCTTCATTACTCTTTTTATCTGTCCAGGTCATTCTCATCATTCGTCTTTAAAAAAAAAACTGCAACTTCCAAAGAAGTTTTCACTTATCATCCAGTTATTCATGATTCATTTTTGTATGTCAGGAAAGAGCTTATATAGCTCTTGAAAATTCTCTTTCTCGTCTCAGTTGAAATAGATTCCATAGAATTCCTTTATTTTATCTGAGCCTTTCCCATGTGGGTTTCGATGCCCTATGGAGGTGGGAAAGGGGGTGGGTGGATGGGGGGAGGGGGGTTTAGACCCACTGCCTGCCTAACAAGCATGTCGTAAAAGTTGATTAATCAGGGAGAAGTTGGAGTGCATCTGCCTGAGAGGCAAGGAACCAACAGTCTGGGCACAAATAAGCCAGATCTGTAAACAGATGTGCATGCGAAACTCAAGTTCTAGAAGAAGTCTGAAGTCCAGAATTGGATGAACAAACACAACTTTCTGATGGAGTTTACAACTGGTGAATGTCAAGAAGAAGATATGAACCTAATATCCCTGTAAATGTGTAGTGTTTTGCACTTTTTCCTGCTGACCCTAGGGTCTTTGGTAGGGCTGTTCAACTGTTGCCCCCTCCCCTGAGGCGCAGTAAATGGTATATGATCACTGCCAGCTGTACTGCATTAATGATCTTCCTATGCTGGGATCAGGCCTCTGTCCTGTGACAGCTCCCATTTTCAAAATATTGGCTCCTGAGTAAACTTAGTTAAATAGCCCTTAGGTTTTGGTCTGTATTTTAGTAGATTATCAAAAACTGACTTAGGCGCCCAGGTCAACCCAACCTTAATTGGGTACCATGAAAGGTCCTGAAAATTAAAAGTGGCAAGCTGGCAAATTCCAAACAAAGATGAGAGTTTGATTATATGCTAAATGGACCCCTAGCCTTTTGTGACTAAATTTATGCTTAAATTGTGATGGTAAATTCACCTGGGGTGGGGGGGGGAGGGGTTGTTACTTGTGATTTGTGCTGGTATTTTAATGGGTTTTGGAAGATCTAGTAGCTGCAGGAGGAGGACACAACCATCAGTCCCGGGGGACCATGGATTTGTGTCACTTGTTCTGGGAACAGCATCTGCTGCAACTGTAAAGTCTAGTGCTGGAGTGTCAGTCTCTGCGACATAGTTCGCCTAAAAACGTTGATACACTATCGTTCTTCCCCGTGTGCGTTCTGGGGCCCTATTGCAGGGAAAACAAGAATAGACCCACTGCCTACCCACAGGCATTTCATAATTGCCGACTAATTGGGAGCTTTCTTCAAAGACGGAGTGCATCTGCCTGAGAGGCAAGGAACCAACAGTCTGTATACAAATGAGTCAGATCTGTAAAACGGACAACACTTAGGTTCTGGAACAGGACTGCAGTCTAGAAGTGGACAGACAACCAGAACTTTCCGCCAGAGTTTACAGCCGGTGAACAAGAAGAAGAAGATAACGATCGTTCTTAGGCTGATTTTCTTTTAGACGTCTCCTCTCTTTAGCTTGCTGCGTTTGGCCTCTTTGAAACTGTGACAGTTCGTCTTTCACTATCAGACTCTTAATGAGTCAGTTTGCAGCTGATCTCTCTCAAGTGTCGGTGTCAATGTTATGGGAGATCTAGTAACACTTTCAGAATCAGGTAAAACATGTCCCATGAAATTCTGTAACACCTGTGATTATGTAACGTCTGTGACTTAAGCGTTGCAAACTTGCGGTGTAATTCTGTCGTACCCGGTTTGATCCTTGCTGCGAGTGATTTGACAGCAGATCACCTTGCATTGGTTTCAGCACTGGTATTGAGAGCCTGCCGTTCAGTAGCAGTGACAAACTATTGAAGGTAAAATTGCCTCTTAAAATCATAGCCCATAAATGCTGGGGTTGGTTCTGCAACACATCCTGTAAAGGACACACAACTGTTATGGTTTTTATTGATGATATGTGAAATAGGTACCTAATTAAGTCATTTTAAATGTAGGCATAGCACCATATGCCCAACGCATCATTGGTAGGAAAATTGTCCTAAAGGTCTCAAAACTGTATAAATGCTTCCTGTGCTGAAAGAGTTAAAGCAATTGCTTGGAGTTTTAGTTCAGTTCAGATTTGAGATTGTCAGGAATTGTATTTCAGTTCAAATTAGAGATTGCCAGGAATTTTATTCCAGTTCAAATTAGAGATCGTCGGGAATTGTATTTCAATTTATATTAGGGATTGTCAGGATTTTATTTCATTTCAAATTAGAGATTGTCAGGAAATTTATTTCAGTTTAAATTAGAGATTGTTGTGAATTTTATTTCTTTTCAAATTAGAGAATGCCAGGAATTTTATTTTAGTTCAAATTAGAAATTGTCAGGAATGTTATTTTAGTTCAAACTAGAGATTGTCGTGAATTTTATTTCAGTTCAAATTAACCGTCAGGAATTTTATTTCAGTTTAAATTACTACTGGTGTGCTCTAGACATATTTATTTGTACTCTGATTTCCTCTCTTGTCAGTCTGTCAGTTCCGCCATGTGGGTTATAGGGCCTGATTGTGGGGAAAACAAGAATGGATCCACTGTCTCCCCAACAAGCATGTAAGAGTCGACTAATTGAGGAACTCCTAAGTCAGACTGCATCTGCCTGAGTGGCAAGGAACAACCAGCTGCACATAAATAAGCTGGTAAAACAGATGTACATGCAAAACTCAGGCCCTGGCACAAAGCCAAATCCGGTGCTTTAAAAAAAATCCTTCCCCAAAGAGGGGAAATCCACAGGTCACAGGACAGTCTAATATTTCAGGGGGTATGTAGATAGGCTGCATGCAGTCATGTGACCTAGGCTGCATGCAGTTGTGGGACCTAGGCTGCACTCTCTGGTGGGATGTAGGTGGGTTGGGGTTAGGGCCAGTTCTAGATGTTTTGGGGTTGTTAAAAGCATCAGAAAGCCGGGGAAACCCAGTCTTACCACCCTATAAAATGTTGGACTGTCCTGTGAGGTCATCCAGGGTAGGATATTATTAAAGCACCCAAAGTCCAAATGGACAAACAACCAGGACTTTCCACTGAAGCTAACAGCTGGTGAACAAAGAAGAAGTCTGTCAGTGTAGAGCGACTAATTGTGCTGCCCAGATCCTGGTTTTTTTTCTTTTTGTGCGGTCGCCCTTAATTCTTTCAGTGCCAAACAGCTCACTGTTTGATACTCCATACCAGTGGTGCTCAATATGGACAGTGCGATGAAGTTTTCGAAACTGAGTGCATTTGTAATAATCAGTTAAATTTTTTCTTTTTCAGTTTAATTATTTCTGTTTCAGTTTAATTCTAAGTACAATAATGACATTTTAAAAGAAACTATTTATAAAACAAAAGACAATGACATTTTAAAAAAAAGTTTTTATAAGCATTTTGTATACCCATGGTTAAAAATCTAATTAATATAGTAACATTGGCGTTGAATTCATTTATAGATGAGGGGAGGGCTGCGTGGTCTCAAGGCATGGTGTCCATCTCGAGTGCTGGATGTTCCGGGTTCAATCCCCAGTAAGGGCTGGGTTTTTTCACGTGGACTTGGACCTAGTAATTCTGCCTGGTCTCAGGGTAATGAGATCAAATGCCCGTGTACATTGTTGTGCACATTAAAAAAAAATACCTTGGCAGTAGGAAATGGAAAAGAGTAACCTAACTACCTGGGCAAAATTTGGAGTTTAAAATCTACCAAAAGTATTTCAGGATCCTCACCAGTGCTACAGAACCTGTGCACTGTGCTGAGTTTCTTGGGACTCAGACTTGAGTTAGAAGAAGAACGGAGCACTTATGGGTTTCTACCCGTGTGCAATGATTTTGGTCCATTGTTCAAACTTAATTAATTATTGATGAAGAATACATTCTGACCAAGATATACCTCCATACTGTCTATTTTCCTTGGTTGCACAGTCTGTTGTCCTTTTCCATTTTGCTATGTAGGGGTGTGTTGGGGGAGAGTCGTGCCATATACTTATATGGCTAGTGGGTGTCTTGGCATATGCTCAAGGGGGGGGGGGAGGCATAGGTCTTGCTGTATGCTCAAAGGAGGCGCAGGGGTCTTGCTAAAAACTCAGGGGGGGGGGGGGGTGCGACATAAAAAAGCTTGGAGATCACTGCTCTGTACATTATTTTCTGAACCCATATTTTGTGAATGTTATATATGTGTAAGTGATTGAGATATATAATGACCTTTTCGAACTGGTCTCATTTATTCCTAATATGTCAGTGAACAGTTTTTTTGATTTTATGCTTGATATAGTGCAGACCGCTTTAGGTGATCTCAGATGTGGCGAATTTCTGTTGTGAAGATCAATTTTATCCCCAGCAATGTTTCTTGCTTGAACTTGTGTCCGGATAAGAGGAATTTCTGATAAAAACAATCATTTCTTTGGATTCGGATGAGTTCTCCTTATCAGGTGTTCACTGTATTTTCTTACTTACCATCACTGCTAGTGAATTTGTCATGAACTAAGAAGGATTTCAATTACCCGTTACAGGCATATTGTTTGTGGTCTTTAAAAAAAAATATAAACATTGCTACATTGTGACGTTTACATTAAATTATTTATATTTCTTTTGTTGTTGTTTCTGTGTTATTAAGTCTTCTACTTATGCATTCTTTGAAGTCTTGCAAACATGTTTTATATAGTCTCATTACATTTTTAATTGCTCTTGTTGTTCTTATTGTAATATAGACCCAAGCTAGGTAGGCTTTTAGTCTATATTGTTTCACTACCTGAATGTGTGCCATTCAGATTCAGAATAAGATAGAAACATCAGATTACATTAAAAGTAAAAGAGCAGGGTCATACATAGACTAAGTCAAGGCATTCTTCTTCTTCTTTAGCATTCCGCACCCTTGAGGTTCATTGCTGCAGATATCACCCGCCTTTACTCATCTCTCTGGGTGGCCTTCTCTTTCCACTTGGTAACACCAAGCGTTTGCAGGTCTCTCTGGACATTATCTCTCCATCGTTTTTCGAAGTCTGCTTCGTGGAGTACGACCATTTATCTCTCTTGTGTATACAGTTTTCACTTCTCTGTCATCTGACATTCTCTCAATATGCCACAGTCATTTCCGCCTATCCCTAAACAGAAGAGATGTAAACCAGATCGACCATTTCATGGTAAACAGAAATTGGCGTTGGTCCCTACTCGATGTGCGTGTCAAAAGGGGAGCAGATGTGGGAAGCGATCATCACCTTGTAGTCGCTCTACTACTACTTAAACTCAAAAAAAGTTTACAAGCAAGTTAAGACACAGACAGTACGTTACAATGTTAACCTTTTAAGAGAAAAAGACATTGCCACTAAATTTATAGTAGAACTAAAGAATAGATTTCAAACCCTATCAAGTGACCCAGAAACTCAAACTACAATCAGCATTCAAGACAGATGGAACCAGATCAAAGAAACATACAAATCAACTAGCAATAACATATTAGGAACCAGGAAACAACACCACAAAGAATGGATAAGTAGTCAAACCATGGACTATATTGCCAAGCGAAAAAGAATAAAGAGCCTCATAAATCACACTAAATCAGAACGTCAGAAAAACAAAAACTAATGTTAGAATATATCGAACTAAATAAAATGACAAAGAAAAGTGCCAGAGCTGACGAGAAGATTTATGGAAAATCTTGCAGAAACAGCAGAAAATGCTGCTAAAGCACATGATCTACAAACCCTACACAAAATTACCCAGCAAATTTGCGGAACAGAAACAATTATCACAGCATACCCATCAGAGATAACCAAGGCAGACTGCTCACTACAGAACAAAAACAAGACATGCAGTGGACTAAACACTTCTCCGACCTCTTGAACAGACCTGATCCTGAAAATCCCCGAGATATTCAACCTGCCTCTCAGGACATTGACATTATTACTGAACCACCAAGCAAACAAGAAATCCTTAAAGCTATCCACACTTTAAAGAACAACAAAGCACCATGCAAAGACGAACTGCCAGCAGAACTTCTCAAAGTAGATCCCAACACAACTGCTAGCATTCTAGAACTATTGTTTAAGGATATTTGGGAAAAAGAAGTGTTGCCTGATGACTGGACTGAAGGAACAATTGTCAAAATCCCCTGCAATAATTGGAGGGGAATTACTCTACTCTCAGTACCAAGAAAAATATTTTGTAAAATCATCATAATGAGGCTTGAAAAAGGAGTAGACAGATGCCTACGAGTGGAACAAGCAGGATTCAGAAAGGGCAGAGGAACAACTGAGCACATCTTCGCCATACGTAACATTTTAGAACAATGCAACGAATGGCAGAGAAGTATATATATTAATTTTGTGGACTTTGAGAAAGCTTTTGACAGCGTCCATAGAGACGGTCTGTGGAAAATTTTACGATATTATGGAATTCCATAAAAAATAGTCAACATAATTGCTCTCTTCTATAAAGACTTTTCCTGCAGTATAAAAAATTACATCTTTCCTAGTAAAGACGGGTGTAAGACAGGGATGTGTTATGTCATCTCTCCTCTTCAACCTTGTGATTGATTGGATACTAAAGAACACAGTAGACAGGACATTAAGAGGCATACGATGGACTCCATTCACCATGCTTGAGGACCTTGATTTTGCAGATGATATAGCACTCCTATCACATAAACATGAACATATACAAGAGAAAAGTAACAGACTAAACTGCACAGCAGAAATGGTGGGACTGAGAATAAATACAAAGAAAACTAAGATCATGACAAACAGTCCAAACCAACAACCAGTGACCATAAGTAACCAATCACTTGAAAATGTAGAACATTTCACATATCTTGGCAGTGTGGTGTCCCTGCTGGGAGGGACAGAGGAAGACATACAGTCACGTCTGAACAAAGCTAGAGCTGCTTTTGAAAGGATCAAGCAAATCTGGAAATCCAACAATTACTGCAGAGGAACGAAACTCCGACTCTACAAGAGCATCATTTTGCCAGTTCTTCTTTATGGAGCGGAATGCTGGAGAATTACCAAAAAAGATGCACACAAGCTGTCCACCTTCCACCACACATGTCTACGTAGAATTATCAAAATTTTCTGGCCAGATACAATCTCAAACACTAAACTACTTCAAGCCACAAACCAAGAAACTTTAGACAGTATGATTACTAAGAGAAGATGGAAATGGCTTGGCCACGTTATGAGAATGACTTCTGATATACCTGCCAAAACAGCTCTCACATGGACACCAGAGGGAAAGAGAAAACAGGGGCGCCCAAAAACAACATGGAGACGAACGATGGAAAGTGACCTGAGTGCGACATCTTTGACATGGAAAACTGCACTGAAGATTGCACAGGACAGGAAAGCATGGAAAATCCTTTCATGTGCCACTAGGCATAACGAGAACTGATGATGATTTCCGCCTATTAGCTCTCATGATGCCAAAGATCAATGGTGATATAAACGACAGGACATTAGGATGAAGATATTGCATAAGCTACAGATGACATAATGCAAAAACCTGTACTCATTGGTTGTCTGCTGTGAATTCTTCAACCCTCTCACCCTGAGGAAGCCGTTTTTTTTTTTTTTTTTACTTCTATGGGTTTTGGTTAAAATGATGTCTTTAGACAGGGCTCAGTAAATCTGTATGGCAGTCTTAAGAACTGGCTGCAACTGCATAGTATGTAGACAATGTAGGCATAGATGTTGCTGCTTATGCCACCGCCAATTGCCCCCCCCCCCCACCCATGGTACCACATGTTTTGGGCGTCTCTCTGTATCATAGCATAGCACAGCACTGATGGTGAGTATGGTTATCTTTTTTTTTTTAAATTATTGAGGTGGGGATGAAATCAGTTTTTTTTAGGTCATTGTGACATCATAATAAATATTTAAGGATGCTCTCTGTGGCTTTGTCAGCAAAACACCTGTTGTCTTGATCAAAGTGAAGGAAAGTTATCTATTTGCTCCATTTGCATTTAGTGAATAGTTACCTTCGTATAAACAAAAATCACCTTTGCACAAATTAGTGACCTTAAAAAATAACATCCATCTTTTTAGTGACTGTGGGGGGGGGGGGGGGGGCGCATGGTGATGCAGTAGCTAGTAGCCTGTCTGCTCGGTGGTCATAGGTTTTAACCCTCAAAACGAAATTCTGGAAATGATCATTTTTAAAGGTTTAGACAGTGCCAGAGGGTTGAGAACCAGATTCATTGCACTTTAGACAGATTGTTAGGTTTAAATTTCTTCACCAGGTCTTTTTGTTGGCACATTTCCATCTTTCCAGAAGGTAGTGTTACATTCGACTGTAGTTACTTAGCACAAAGTATTGTAGAGACCATGCAGAATATGAAGCAGCTGACAAACAAATGGAGATCTCCAGATCTAAGTGGCTGTGCCATCTTGCTCCTGGTTAAGACCTCATGCACACCAACCAGTTTGTGGAGCCATGTTAGAATAGAGGTGTAGCTAGCAGACTAGGACCATCTTAGCGCACGGGCCTGCTGGGCACTTGCCTACTTGGGCCACACTAGCCTGTGGCCGCAAACTGATCTGTGAATGTCAACTGACTTGCAATGTAGGAAGTTCATAGTCTTCTTCTTCGCTTTCATCGGCTGTAAACTGCAGCGGAAACTTCTGTGTATTCGTCCACCTTCGGACTGTAGTTCTTGCTCCAGAACCTGAGTGTTGCGTGCACTTCCTTTTCACAGATCTGGCTGGATTTTTATGCAGACTTGTGGTTCCTTGCCTCTCAGGCAGATGTACTCCGACTTTGAATTAGTTGACTCATACGACATGCTTCCTGGGGAGTCAGGGGGTTTATTTGTGTTTTCCCCACAGTGAGGCCCCGCACCCACACTGGGAGAAGTTCTTTGTAACTTCATACTGTGCCGTCTATTCTGAGTTTATGCTTTAACACCGGTTCTCTACAGAGGCACAAATAGATCGTTAGGGTCTGAGGAGAATGGCGCCGCGGGGAGTTACCGGAGATCTGGCCGATGTTCAACACTCAAGGGAAAGGAGAGACGGACGTACAATCAGACAGTTACTGGTGCCATCAGAATTTGGACACTTTGTTTGCTGCTGAAGATGGTGACGGAGCGCTTATGGGGGTGTTCCAAGTGCTGCGATCTCTATTGTTAATTCGGTAATTTTCTGTTTAGCGTCCACATCACGTGAAATTTAGGGACATCCCATATTATAGGATGTTAGGGTTAATGTTAAATGAATGGTGACTACTAAAAGTTAGTTGCGTATCCTTTACAGGAAGTTGCAGAACCAACCCTAACAGCCCCTGGCTGTTGTGTGGTTTCTCTAGGCAAGTTACATCCAGTAGTTTGCCAATGCTTTTTGGACGGTCGGCTTTCTTGATACCACTGTCGAAACCAACGCAAGGTATTGCCCGCAGCTGGGATCGAACCTGGCATCCCGGCATTAAGAAGCGAAGCGTTCGCATCGACTTAGCCACAGAGCCGACATGGTGACTACTATTGATCCTAAATTCGTATTCGTCATCCCCCTTGAGGGACGCAATTTTTTTTAAAGCCCCACCCTGGCTGTTGCCAGGGGCCGCATTATAGCCTAATGGTTGAACGCGGTTTCCTGGGCCTCTCCACGGGTGATCCTCATCCGCATGGTGTCACTTTGTGTCACCGGGTGTTTATCGCTCTGTGTGATGTCCTGGTTGGGTAAAATTTACTTACTGTCTCGCGTGATGACGTGATGTGGTTGCTAAACAGATAACGAACCGTTCATTCAACATCATTCACCAGTTTGTTGAAGTGCCAGTCAAATTATTATATCTTACATATTATCGACCATTTACATTTCATTCCTGTGAGTGGTTGTCGTAGGGAGAACCAACACGTTGATTTACCCGGGGGCCCACAATACCATGACGCCGGTCCTCTAGCAGACGTTGCCGTCTGAAAAACAAGACACTTCCCCCAACTTTTCCCGGTGCTTATTTTAGGCTGGGTTAACCTGGAGTCTGGTTAAGTTTTTTTTTTTAAATCCGCCTTGAAGGGGAATTTAAATATGTGAGGATTTTTATCGACAGGCACGTCAACAAACCACGGAGCTGCTGTGATATATATTTGAATGCCTGGTGTATAAATGTTTATGAGTGCTTTTGTCTCGTTCGCTTTCATATCCTTCTTAGAAGTCGTGAATTGTTATAAATTCCCGAACCCACATGGGACTGCCGGTTGTACCAGATTGGCGTGGCTGATGCAGGTACCCAATTATCGGATTTTATTCTGTTCCCATCCCATTCTGGAAAGGGGTTTTCCGTTCTTTCAAAGCCCCACTTCGGCTATTGCCAGGGGCCCTAATAGAACATAACGGTTGAACAGGGTTTCTGTGACTTGCGCCCGGGTGACTCAGTCGTATGGTGGCAATTTGTGTCACCGGTGTTTATCGCTCGTTGTGCGGTTCTGGTGGGTGTGAACTTCCTTCATTTACCCTAATTATTTTTTTAGGTTAAAGGGGATATATATATATGATTTGCCCCTGCTGGCTTACCGATTTAGATTATGTAATCTCATAGGGGTCAGACTGGGAAGTAACAGCCCGTGATGACATTTAGATTTCTGGGTTTTGTGTGTGTGTGTGTGGGTCTCCTTTGCTTTCTTATCCTTTTTTATTTTCGCCTTCTTCGTGTTCACTGTCTGTAAGCAGTGGAAAGTTCTGGTTGTTCGTCCACTTCTAGACTTCAGTCTTATTCCGGAACATGAGTTTTACATGTGCTTCTCTTTTACAGTGCGGGCTTATTTGTATGCAGACTGTTGATTCCTTGCCTCGCAGGTAGATGCACTCAGAATTTGAAGGAAATCACTAATTAGTCTACTCTTATGAAATTCTTGTGGGCAGGGGGAGGGGGAACAGTGTGTCTACCCCGCCCCCAATAATCAGGCCCTGAAACCCACAAATTGACCCCTTTTTTTCCTAAATCCACGAATTGATATAAACTCCTAGCGTGCACCGCAATACAGGGTACACGGGGAATTACCAATTACCGTAGTTGGTGCACCCATCGCGGGGTTAGATTGAGTTGAGTCAAAAATTGACATCACAACACTCGAGGGAATTCCCATGTGTGCTCCGTCCTCATCTTCAGTAGCCAGCGCAGAGTTTCAGTACCTATGGTACCGGTCACAATCTGGTTATATGTCCATCTTGCCTTTCCTCTGAGTGTAGTGAGCCAGCCAGACCCTCTGTCTAGACCCAGGTGCCTCATTCTCTCCAGGCCATAATAATCTTCTTTCTCTACTTCTTCGCGTTCACCAGCTGTAAACTCTGGCGAAAGGTTCTGGTTGCTCGTCCACTACTGAACTGCAGTCCTGCTCCAGAAGCTGAGTGTTGCGTGTGCATCAGTTTTACAGATCTCATTCTCTTGAATACAGACGGTTGGTTCCTTGCCTCTCCGGCAGATGCACTCCGACTTCGGTTAGTTGCGTATCCTTTACATGTCGTTGCAGAACCAATCCTAACAGCCACTGGCTGTTGTGTGGTTTTTCTAGGCAAATTTACGTCCAGTAGTTTGTCATTGCTTCTGCACGGTCGGCTTTCTTGATACCACTGTCGAAACTAAAGCAAGGCGATGGCCCGCAGCAGGGATCGAACCCGGCATCCCGGCATTACGAAGCGTTCGCATCGACTTAGCCACAGAGCCGACACAGTTATAACTTCTTTAAAAGTTGAACCAGGTATTTGGGATTTGCGCTGTTGTTTTACCATCAAGGATGAAGTCGTTGTAGCCGCATGGGGTGATCTAAACCTGTTGGTAGCAGCCGAAAGGGCTGACAGAAACCCGGATGCATGAATGGCCTTGCAGCCTTTCTTCACTGTCGTTTCATCCTGTTGTAATACTTCCTGGATGTTACCATAAGTGCTCATCGTGTCTGTTTAGTTTCCGAGAAATTGAACATTGGGTAGGCACTTCGCAGAAAAGTACTCGTAATTCATGAATATGTCATATATAACTATACATGTGTATGTGTGGGTCAGGGGCACCGGAACCGGGGGGAGGGGGGAGAAGAGGGCACCTTTAGCCCCTCCCCAGAATTTGTTGGGGAAGGAGGCGGGGTACAGTTCCCCTAAAAAGTTTGGGCCACCGCCGAAAAAAATGGCGGTCTCTCACTATCCTTTCGAGTCGGCGTCATTTCGGGGCTAAACTAGATGTTTTAGGCGGCTCACGAGCAAAGTCTGCAGGAGATGCGGAAGCTGATGGCTGTGACTCCGAGCAAATCTAGCAGGAGCCTGCGGAAGCTGCGCCGCTTGATCGGCCTGAGCCATCTCGTTTAGCCTCGGTCCACGCCGTAGTCGCCGGAAAACCGCAAATTAAGTCGCCGAAAGTGCGTAATTGACACGTGACTGCGCTTCGAAAGGAAATTTTGCGGCCGCCATCTTTAGTGTCCGTTTTTCGGAGGATAGCCAGTTTGAAATCGAGGTTCGGCCACACCTTCCCCCCCCCCCCCCCAACTATCATGTATACAATGTATGTGTTTAAGTTTGTCTTTACTTCAGATAACTATTTTTTTTCCTTTTACCACGTTGTTGTTATTATTATTATAAAGCTTACCACAAACAGGGGAAATCCACAGGTCACGAGACTGTCATATATTTAAGGGGGTGGTAGATGAAGCGTATAAGTTTGGTTAGGGTTAAAGTTAGGTTTAGGTAAACGCACGAAAACCTTGGCCTTCGAAGAAACGCACCAAAGCACAGAAAACTAGAAAAACCAGCTCCTACCACCCTCTAAAAATATTGGACTGTCCCGTGACGTCATTTGGGGGTCGCCCAAAAAGAAAGCACCTAAAGCACTTCAAAAAGGTTTAGCCGAAACCCCCCCCCCCTCCCCTTTTCTGGAAAATGGGGATGTGGGCAGTTTCGACAGTGGTATCAAGAAAGCCGACCGTCAAGAAAGCAATGGCAAGCTACTGGACGTAAATTTACTATGAAAAACCACACAACAGCCAGGGGCTATTGGGGGTTGGTTCTGCACTGAAACGCAACTAACCTTGTTTTATGCTGTGTATATATCGTGGTGGAATCCAATCCTACGTCTTTGGCCCCTCAGCAACGTTTGCCTCATGGTTTCTCTTGGAGAACGTCCTTGTTTCCTCAGTCCGTATCTGTCCCATTTCAGTGTCTGTTTGGTGATTCTCTGTCCGTTTTTCACCTCTCGCTGTGTTCGTAATATATTTTTAAGGTTGGTTGTGTATCCTTTACAGGACGTTGCAGAACCAACCCAGTCATTTTTTGTGTGGCTATTTTTTAAAGATATATTTTGCTTCTAGACGGTCGGCTTCTCGTTACCACTGTCGAAACCAACGCAGGGCGCAAGGCCCGCAGCTGGGATCGAACCCGGCACCCCAGCATTACGAAGATTGGGGTTGTGTGGTCTCCATGCATGGCGTCCCGGGTTCAAGCCCCCGTGAAGGCTGGGATTTACGTGGATTTTAGTAATTTTCCCTGGTCTCTTGGTATCAAGATCAGACGCCCGTGTGTAATTTCGGGCACTTTTAAAAAAAATCGCTCGGCAGTTGGAAATCGAAAAATATTAGCCTAACTGCGCGGCTTGGGCAAAATTTGGAGTTAAAAATCTACCCAAAGTATTTCAGGATCTTCGCCGGTGCTACAGAGTCCATGCACTGCGCTGAGATTCTTCGGACGGGGGATGAGTTAGAAGTATTTTAACGGAGCACTTATGGGTTACTACCCGTGTGCCATGATAGTGATCCATTGTCTTAACCTTAATGAAACGCGTTCGCAACGTCTAAGCCACGAATGCCACTATATCGCCGTGTTCTTTCTTTTATAAAACTGATGATACGAGATTATTGTAAGTGTGTGTTCTTTTTGCTGGCCGAACGGTTAGAACGCTGGGTTCCCAAGCGGGGATGATACGAGATTATTGTAAGTGTGTGTTCTTTTTGCTGGCCGAACCGTTAGAACGCTGGGTTCCCAAGCGGGAGACCCGGGTTCGAATCCGCCATAAAGCTGGGGATATTTTTTTTTTCTGTCAGTGGGCAAAATACAATTCTCACCTGCAAAGTCCGTGGCGACAGCACAAGCTGTGAGGCCGTAAATCCTCAGACTCAAGACCACTCTCCGTTTACACCGCAAAAGTTGAATAATAAAGGCTGTTTTGGCAGTATTCTCAGGCAATTTGCCAACAAAGTCTAACATGTGTCCGATAAACCAACAGTAAGCTTGCCACTCGGTCGTCCAGGTGTGCTGACTGCTCTAATTATGCTACCACAGCGACTATGTAAATGAACTTCGAATCTCACGGAACCTATTGCATAACCACCAATTTCGTCTTGTCCCTGTCCGAGAACATTTGGTAATACGTGCAGCAGGAGCAGATCAAGCCTGAGCTTTATGAACTCAGGTGGGCCCACCCTCCGAAAATGTCTAGGAGCTCGTGGGCCGAACCATTTGTTGACGAGGGATCACTTCTACTGATGATTGATAGACTCCTGCTGTACATGCTCCCCTGTGGAGTTTCTTCTTATTAGGCTTGTTCCTTGATTGTCCTTTTTTAAACGGGATTTTTAAATTTATTGTTCAGTAATAACAGGACAATATCGAAGGATAAACCGACTTGGCGTGAGCTGGTTGAGGGACTATGCTCCATTGAGGGTTAGAAAGGGAGAAGTAGAAGGGGATCTCCGTGGTGAAGCGGTCAAGCCTTTTGCCTCGCTCTCTGAAGGTTGGTGGTTCGCTTCACAGCGGCGTCGTTCAGTTCACGATTGCAATTTTTACGAATATTCCCGTTATCGTCGCCGGAGTTACAGAGGTTGTGCTCTGTGCGATGCTCTCGGTAGGCAACTAACTGTTCTGTGGAGAGAGACCGAGCCGTTTTGGATGAAACCCGGTGCAGTGAAGTCGGTCCACTTACCTTTACCCAGAAGAAGAAGAAGAGGAAGAAAAAGAGCCTGGGAACACCTACAAAACGAGACTGTCCCAGAGAAAACGGTCCGTATGGTCACACTAACCCCGACCTAGCAGTTCCTTTGCAGAACGTCGCTCCCATCACAGCTCCCATAAAAGAGACTCGGGTCCCTCTGCGGCTCCCCTGCCTCATACACACACACTTTACTGGTCAAGTGTCCTGTGGCCACCTTTATGCCGGCCGGCCCCAGCCTCTTCCCATTTAGCATGTTCTGCATCTACCCCCCCCCCCCCCCCTCCCGCCATTGCGACCTGTGATATTGTCAAAGTACTGCTACTCCGGCACACACACAGAACAGCCATCGGTGACTATTTACCGTTTTATAGAGTAGGCAGGGGGATCTTTGATTCTGAGGATTTAGGGTCGCATAATTAGTGCTGTCGCCATGGACTGTGCGGGTTTAGGATTTTATCCCAACCCTCCTCCAAAAAAAAATTTCCTCAACCTTATCGAGGTTTGGAACCCAGGTCTCCTGCACGAGAGACCTGCATGAGATTAGAAGGATGATAAACTTGCAGCATATACAGCAGCAAGCGTAAGCTCTGGCCTCCGTAGCGCCTGCGACTGATGCAGAACCCACACTCACCTAGCCGTTAATTTCCAGTCTAGACAGCCCCCGTCACCAACGGTGACCCCATTAGCTGGTGGTGATGGGTGCTTCGTCACGTTCAACCAGCGTCCCCGAAAGGGGAGCTATAAGTTATAATTGTGACTGTGTTATGTGCGCTATATAAGATGGCTTAGCATTGCACGCCACGAAGAGCCATGAAAAGGACTCTTGCATATTTTGAGCGATGAAAGGAGGCAGACCTAAATACGGTCTCGACCGGCGACGAAGTCGTCTACTGGCAGGCTAGTGGGCGACCTGGTCACCGATGCGTTAGCTCTTTGTTCTGCAGAGTGACTTTCAACCCGACCAGGACCGCACAACTAGCGATAAACACCTGGTGACACAAAGTGTCACCATTCGGATGAGAATCACCCATCCAAGAAACCCCGTTCAGATGTTAGGTTATATTAGGGCCCGCGACTACAGCGGGGTTGGAGCTCTAAAATAAAAAATAAAATTTAAAAAAAAAAAAGCGATTCTTTAGATGTCTTTGTTCTGCCTGCAGATAGACGTTTAAATAGTAGATATTTATAGCTGACCCCGGCGCAGTCGTTGTTAACGTGTTAATTGTAGCCCGGGCGACACGTGATTGTGCCACCATGTCACCACCAACGTTGAACTGCAGGTTACAATGTTATCCTTACAGTGCCACGGTATAACTGTTATAGTGCTGAAGGAGGCTTTGAAAGGTTTGCTCCAGTTTGATTCTCATTCTTGAGGTGTTAAACCTACAGACAGCAATCCTAGCGGGGAACGAATTGTAGAAATGTGACTATGAAGCACCCAGGTCACGGAACTAAGGGAATCCCCAGACCCGGCCCCGGGGATGACTCATCAACGCGTGCCAGCCAATCGGCGTTATTCTGACTGGTTTAGTCATGAATGAGCTGGGTTGAACGTCGGCCGAGGACACGTTGCGAGGAGTCGAATGTTTTGGAGACTCGAGTAAACACTTGCTTTCTGTGACCTGTAAGGATTATCTACTCGACCATCGTGTTCAAGCTCGTCTCTAAGGGTGGAGGATTACACCCTGGTTCGTTACGTAATTTACTAACAGACGCTGTTTGTGTGAAAGACTAAAGCGGGCAGATTAATGTCCTAGCGATCAATGGAAGAAATCGCTATCGGTATTCCGAACTATATTGCAACGCAGAACCGCCCACATCAGAAGATGACCGCAAGAAAAGGTGAGGAGATGCATGTCTTAAGCATGATCTTGGATTCATTTTGTGCGGTTTCGTAATTTAGATTGGATGTTGTGTATGTAAGCCGGGAACACTGGTTTTGTTTACAAGGACAGACCACTACCGATAGCAAGTTTCTCTCGGAGTATACAGATCCGATACAAAATCCAGGGCGGTGCAAGCAGAGTCGTCTTAACGCAGGAGCCCGCTTGGGAACTTGCTGGGTAAGGGGGGGGGGAGGCACGATCACAGGGGCCTCATGCTAATCCTTGTGTATCAAGGGACTTGCCGTCAGTAAAAATATATTTGACGTTTAAATTAATAATAAATTTATTTTTTTGTGTAATAAAAAACATAAATTATCGCCCTCCCCCTAAACTAGTTATGTCGAAGTGCTAATAAAATAAATATATATGTTTAACATTATCGACCATTTGGGAGCCGCCGTGATGTTGCGGTGAAACTCTCGCCTGCGGATCGGAAGGTCGTGGGTTATGGTCCTTACGGAACCGGACTGTTTATGGCCTTGGCTCCCAGGTGGACCCAACCTTAAATGGGTACTAAATAAAGACATGGGAAGTAAAGGTGGTCGGCGTCACGTGCCAGATGTCGATTCGCCTAAAAAATATATTTCTAGCCCTATATGCCCAATACGCCTCAAGGCGGAGAAAAGGGTCCTCTACTTACTCTAAGGGGCCCCAGCAAATTGGTTTTCCCAGGGAGCCCCAGCAAATTGGTTTTCCCAGGGAGCGATAATGCTGGTTAGACTGCCCGTGAGGGTTCAGAGGCCCATTGGGGGGGGGGGGGGGGACAAGAGTAGACCCACTGCCTCCCTCAATAAGCATGTCGTAGGAGCCATAGAAGTCGGAGTGTATCTGCCCGAGAGGCGATGAACTAAACGTCTGGTTGTCTGCATAAAAATAAGGAAGATCTGTAAAACGGATGTGCACGCAACATTGAGGTTATAGAACAAGTCCAGAGATGGACATGAAGAACAAGAAGCTGTGTGCAGATCAAAGCCCACCCCCACCCCCTACTCCTCGCTCCCAGTTGTTTAAAAAGGGAGATGCTGTGGCGTGGCTGCCAGACGCTCGTCTGTGGGTCCGATCAGGGTTTTTGGTTCGAATCCGCCTCTAATGGAATGTTTCTCAAAAATCGACTTTGCCAGGCGGACCAGTCTGAAATTTTTACCCAACAAGATCCTGGAAAAAAATGATGCATCCGGCCTGACGTTTGGCCATATCACGTACCGTGAGCTGATTGGTCTGTGAATAGAGGGAATTAAATGGAATAATAGAATAGAATCACTAATGTATAGATTTGGGAGAGAACTAAATATGCTAGAGTGGACCGAGGGGTGTGGAAAATACGCTGGTCTTGGATAGGACACACGTTGGGAAAACCTGATTGCAATTTTTTTAAAGTAGCCAGAAACCCTTTGGCTCGGTACTATGGATATCGCAACCCTTCGGCCTTGATTCCGTGAAAGATATCGTAAATCTGGGGAAAATGTTTCTTTTCTGTCTACTCCGAGGCATGAACCCGGACCACACGGAGTTCGTCACCCGGTCGCTGCGAAGTCAGATTTAACCAACTACGCTAGCAAGCCGGGTTTGATAACAATATAACTAGAATTTGTTTTGCTCTGAAACCTGCGGGGCGTAGAAATAAAGGTAGAAAAAAAAAACACCAGGAGAAGGAAGGTAGAGAGTGGACTTGAACAGATGGGGAGGACATTGGGTGAGCTGCATTAGTAGCAGCAGTAGTTGTATTATAATTGCTAGTAATAGCATAAAGTGACAGCAGTAGAAGTAGCAGTAGTAGCAGCAGCAGCAGTAGGAGTAGCGGTAAAAGTAGCAACGGCAGTAGTAATAGTAGTAGTATTAGTAGTAGCAAGGGCAGTAGAAGTAGTAGTAGTAGTAGTAACGGCAGTAGAAGTAGCAGCAAGATCAGTAGTAGTAGCAGCAACGGCAGAAGTTAGCAGTAGTATTAGCAGCAGCAGCATAGTAGTAGCAACAGCAGCATCAGAAGCAACGGTAGAAGGAGGTGCAGAAGCAGTAATAACGGTAGTAGAAGTAGCAGTAGCAACGGCAGTGAAAGTAGCAGTAGTAGTAGTAACAGCGGCAGTAGTAGTAGCAACAGCAGCAGTAGCAGAAACGGCAGAAGTTAGTAGTAGGAGTAGTAGCAATAGCAGCAGCAGTAGTAACAATAACAGCAGCAGCAGTAGTAGTAGCAACTGCAGAAGTTAGCAGTAGTAGTCGCGCAGCAGCAGTAGTAGCAACGACATAAGAAGTAGCAGTAGTAGTAGCAACAGCAGCATTAGTAGTAGGGCCACCGTTCGCCGAAGTAGCGCCTACAATGGAAAAGACAGGCGCAATGATTTTAGTCTGTTTTTGACAACTCATCATAAATATCAGATGGAGACAGTCATCCTTCCTTGGCTATATGCTATAACAGAAGAGGGAAAGTAGAACATATTATGACGACGGACACATTTATGGGGGGAAAAACACTTGTGGTTTTTCTATGCAAATTTTACGTTAGTAGTTTGCCATGGCTTCCTCAACGGTCAGCTCTCGGAACCACAGTAAAATCTAACGCAAGACAAACCGTCCGCAGCTAGAATCGAACCCGGCACCCCGGCATTACGAGGCCTAAGCCACAGACGCCTCCTACACAAGTGCTAAATGTAGCTATATTCAAGAGAAAACTATAAAAATATCGTCATTTGGTTTGCTGTGTAGTTGCCTTCTTGGCAGCTTTATGTGCAGCCCGTATTCGGGTTTTTTTTTTGACACCCTGAAGATATCGACCCGTGCGAGGTCGGTGAAAGTTAAGGCTGTTTTTTTTTTTCTTTACCAGTTTTTCAGTAACAGTAGGTGTGTTAAGTGGACCGGTTGTTTATGTAGGCTGTGTGCAGATGTGTAGTTGCTTGCTGCATCTGTGTTAGTTTGAGTACTGGCGCGGCGACGCAAAGAAAACATTTGGGAGAGAGGGGATGCACAGTTCCCCCTTATATTATTCTAGGGCCCAAGTCCTGTTTAAGGGTACAGTAATAGAAATAATTATATATGCTCCTTCCCATATTGGCTCAAGAGCCTCATTGTGGGGAAAAACAAGAATAGACCCTCCGCCTCTTCAACAAGCATGTCGTAAGAGTCGACTATTTAGGGGCAAAGTACCAACAATTTGCATTACAATAAGTCAAATCTGTAAAAACGGATTTGCATGCAACACTCAGGTTCCTGAACAAATCTAAGAACCAGAGGTGGACGAACAACCGGAACTTTCCACCTGGAAAGATATAAATAATTTATTTCAAGCAAACAAAAGGAGACAAAGAAGGGAGGGGGGGGGGAGAGTTGGTACTTTTTTATTAGCTGACCTCAAACGGGAAATTCACAGGTCACGGACAGTCAGATATTTCAGGGGGTGGTAGATTAAGCGTATCGGTTTAGTTAGAGTTAGTGTTAGGTCATCATCATCAGGTGCCTTGCCGACTGGCCTCTCCATAATCTGCAATCTCCTGCAGCATGTATCAGTTCGTGCGCCGACACACCTCCATGCCATGCAACAAGACTGTCAAGCATCTTTTCTCGTTGTCTTCCTCTATCTCTCCTTCCACAGATCTTTCCAGTGGTCACAGCATGTTCTATTTTCCCTCTTCTCATAACATGGCCGAAAAATGATGACTGTCTCCTTCTGATGTCCGTGATAAGTTGTCTTCGGGCTCCCGCCTCTTTCAAAACCTCTTGGTTGCTCTTTTTGGCTGTCCAAGGAATTCTAAGCATTCTTCTGTTAGGTGTTAGGTAAACGCGCAATAACCTTGGCCTTGGAAGAAACGCGCCAAAGCACAAAAAACAGAAAACCCGCTCTTACCACCCTCTAAAATATTGGACTGTCCCGTGACGTCATTTGTAGTCGGCTAAAAAGAAAGCACCAAAAAGTACATACATCGTTGGGGGAAAGGGGTGGCTGGGTGATGGGGAGCCACTTAACCAACTTGCGTGTTGTCTGGAGACTCGAGCCCTGATGTCCCGGCCTTATATTGATGTGGATGAAAGGTAAAGGTAAAGTCGGGAGATGTGAACCAGCGTCATTGCACACGGTTATAAACCATAAGTGCTCTGCCTCCAGTACGGACAGCTGATAAGAAATTGTCCACCTGTGTCGCCGTTCGCACGTAACTCTGTAGCTACAGCGACGTTCCTCCATTTACCCCAGAGTGTCAACTCTGGTACCCATTTCCTAGAGGCTGGGTGAAACCCGGGAACCGCCCGGTTTCGAACACCGACCGTGGGCTACAGCGAGTCGCAGTTGGATTTGAAAGCGAGCCTCTTATCGACATAGCTAACGCGGTCCCGTGTGGATGAGTGACAGTGGATGTGGATGAGTGAGGGTGGATGTGGGTGAGTGAGGGTGGATGTGGGTGAGTGAGGGCGGATGTGGATGAGTGAGGGCGGATGTGGATGAGTGAGAGTTGATGTGGATGAGTGAGGGTGGATGTGGATGAGTGAGGGCGGATGTGGATGAGTGAGAGTTGATGTGGATGAGTGAGAGTGGCTGTGGATGAGTGAGGGTGGATGTGGATGAGTGAGGGTGGATGTGGGTGAGTGAGGGTGGATGTGGATGAGTGAGGGCGGATGTGGATGAGTAAGAGTTGATGTGGATGAGTGAGAGTGGCTGTGGATGAGTGAGGGTGGATGAGTGAGGGTGGATGTGGGTGAGTGAGGGCGGATGTGGATGAGTGAGAGTTGATGTGGATGAGTGAGAGTGGCTGTGGATGAGTGAGGGTGGATGTGGATGAGTGAGGGTGGATGAGTGAGGGTGGATGTGGGTGAGTGAGGGTGGATGAGTGAGGGTGGATGTGGGTGAGTGAGGGCGGATGTGGATGAGTGAGGGCAGATGGTTTGAAAAGAAAACATTAAGAGAGACCTTGTCCCGTTAGGGTCGTGGAGGTGTATCGATGAAAGCAACGCCCCCTCTTCTTCGACCTCCCCACCCCCCTTGTGTTTTCTCCCCTCCCCCACCCTCTATGATCCATTCCCTTGAAGTACAGTCCTTACCGCAGAATCCTGTCTCACCGCGTGCCCGAAACAAGCTAGCTTGCGACGTTTTACCACTGCCAAGGACGCTCCTGATGTTCTGCAAATGTATTTATTTGGTCTCTAACACACGTTTAGAATACCCCCCCCCCCCTCCCACCCTCCTGTGGGTTCTGCTAACCCATTATGGGAACGAAAATAATAGACCCACTCCCCCACCCCAAGCATTTTTTTAAATGCAACTAATTAGGTGTGTTTTCTTCGAAGTGGGGGGGGGGGGGGGGGGGGTCTGTCTAAAAGTGTGAAACCAAGTCTGCATACAAAAAAGCTAGATCTTTAAAACGGACTTGCACGCAAATCTCAAGCTCTGAAACAAGACCAATACCTAGAAGTGGACGAACAACCAGGACTTTTCAGCGGAGTTTACAGCTTGTAAGCGCTAAGAAAAAGAAGAAAATTATCCGTCAAACAGACTTGTGTAATTTGACATCATCGCTATAGATAGGCTGTAAAATGAAGGTAAATGCTGATGCACTGTTTTTTTTTTTTTTTTTAGCAAAGGAACGTTGACCCCAAAAAAGTTATAACGCCCTGCTGTCTAATATGGATTAATCGGGAAACTGGGTGGTGGCAAAGACAGCAGAGAAAAGGATCGCGTTATGTAGCACGCGTTTGAAGTTTGGACCATGTTTTTACACTAATCAAATGTCGCTTTGGTTTTCATAAATGCCGAAATCCAAACAGGCATGTCCGCATAGTATAAACATGTTTTGAAAGAGGACGTGCCAAATTCCACAGATAACAATCTGCGTGTACTTTGTATCATTATCAGATACTCCAGGAATGTATTCAACAGGCTCCAGCACTAAATAAATATAGTTGCAGTTTTAAATTCCTGTTTGCTGTAACTACTTTGCGTTGAGAAAATTGTTTCATTAATAAATCAGTTCTTTCTTTTTAATATGTGCAGAAGGGCGATTTATATAACGTTATAAAAATATCTTGTCTCATGACCACCGAGGATTGTTGGCGTAGAAATTCTCTCCCTTTCCCCCTTCCCCCAAGCATCCTTGTTGCTGTAAACTCCGGCATAAAGTTTTTGGGTGTTCGTCTACCACCGGAGTTTAGTCTTGTTCCAGTACCTGATTGTTGCCTGCTCATCCCTTTCAAAACTGTGGTTCATTTGTATGCAGACTTTCGGTTTCTTGCCTTCCAGGTAGATGTACACCGACTTCGAAGGCATCCGCCACCCAATTAGTCGGCTTCTACGACATGCTTGTTGGGGAGGCAGTGGGTCTATTCTGGTTTCCCCCACAATAGGACCCCTGAACCCACACGGGGTAGTGGTATGAATTTCTTAACTGCAAAGGCAGAGATTGCATATGCATTGATATTTTTTAGGTGAGGTGATGCGGGGGGGGGGGTATGGGGTTGAAGCGACTTTCCTTTAACTCAGTTACCAATAGAGCAGGCATTACTTCAACAGTCTTGCTAGACGGAGTGGGTAAGGAACAGGCAGACAGATTGGCTGGATCTGCACCAATGGGTGGAGATTTGGTGTATGGCAAGGCAGATGTGTTCAATGTCCTTTGGGAACAAGCATCCAAATCATATTGTGGCCTGGAGAGAATGAGGGTCTGGCCGGCTCACTAAACTCAGAGGAAAGGCCAGACGGACATATAACCAGATTGTGATCGGTACCATCAGTACTGGAGCTCTGCGCTGGCTGCTGAAGATAAGGACGGAGCATGCATGGGAATACCCAGAGTGCTGTGATGTCAATTCTTGACTCAACTGCTAACAGAGTTTAGCATATGAGGTGTTAACATATCTTAAGATAGAATAATGGCATCCTATATAACTTTAAAAAATAAAGTAAAGGACCCTTTTCCACGCCTTAAAGCGTATATGGCATATAGGGCTAGACCTGTATTTTATAGACCAATCGGTACAATTTTGGTGATGTGGTCAGCATCAGGCCGGCCGCCTTTACTTCCCGGGACTGCACCCGGCACCCACTCGAGGCTGGGTCGACCTGGGAGCCAAGGTCATTTTTGACAAAAGTCTGGCTTCTCCAGGGAGCGAACCTACGACCTTCCGGTCCGCGGCGAGCGTCTAGCCGCTCGCCAGGGAGCGAACCTACGACCTTCAGGTCCGCGGCGAGCGTCTAGCCGCTCCGCCATGGCGACCCCCACTTTGAAAAGCACACTTAAAATATTTTAGACAATCTACACTAAAAGGTCGTTTGCAGAATGTCGCTGTCATCACGGTCTGCCTGAAAGAAACTCGGTCTCTCGCCAGCTCCGCCGCATCGTGTACTTTCATTTCATATTCAAGGAGTCACTTGAATCGTCTGTCCATGTTCATGCTGGTCGGCCTCTCCTCCTCCTTCCTGGTACCGCGCCTTGTGCTACGATTTGTGTCAATCCGCCGTGTCGCTTGATATGACCAGACTATTCCAGCTTTTGAGATAGAATGGTATTTATTAGCCGATCTTCCTTGATGTTCAGTTTTTTAAATTTTTTTTTTTTAAATAATTTTAATTTAAGCTCTAGTAGTAGTAGTAATTTAAACAGCACCATCCATGGACCAGGCTGATATATTGAATGCTCTATGAGATTTAAGACGTTTGTATGAACCAACTGAGAACGTGCACAGCAGTACAAACGGGCGTCTGATCTTACTACCCCGAACTCCATAATGTCAATCTGAGACACATTTTATGAATACATTTGACACAGTTCGAAAAGTAGTAAGGGCATGTAGCTGGAAATTTTCTGTCAGCTGTAGTCCGCTTGTGTCTGAAAGGTAATACACTTGTCTTATCTCTTCCCCGCCATCTTTGTACCCTGATTGGCGTCTACGTCTGGTCCCGGATCCATATCTGCAGGGCGGTAGAGAGGTCCTGGTCGATCCATAAACCACCAAACAACGGACTTGGCAACGACTCTTCCTGTTTAGGGGATTGGTATGTCTGCATGGCGAAGTGGTCGTTTACTTCGCGCTTGAAGGTTGTGGGTTCGTTTCACTTATGCGTCTTTCACTTTCCGAGTAGTTTTATAACCATCACTTGGGATCATCGCTGGAGCTATATACTTCGAGCGGTGGTTAGGGTAGTAACAGTGGTAGAATTAGTGCACATTGTAGTAATTGTTGTAGTAGCAGTAGCAGATGAATAGAACGAATGAACTAACTTTTCAAACTATTTAGAACTTTAGCACGCAGACCTTTCTTACATTTTGCCTGTTTGGCCTTACGTATTTCATACAATCTTTACTTTCTACATCATTTCATAGAAAATTTAAATAGTATTACTAATAATAATGAGAGTAATACTAGCCAGCTTTATCAACATCTAAGTCTTATTTTCAATTTGTTCTTATTAAGCCTACCTTTTAAACAGTAGTAATACTATATATTCCTGTGTGATCCCAGTGCTAACTTATGGTTGTGAGAGTTGGAAATCACCAGTATTAATCGATAAGAAACTAGTCGCTTTCGAAAATAGATGCCTCCGAAAGCTATTGAATGTTCACTGGTCGGACTTTAGGTCCAATACATCTATAAGACAGGAAACAAAACAAAAATATGTGTCTGATTTTATTAGAATGCGTCGCTGGAATTACATCGGTCACGTACTCAGAATGGACATACAGAGACTTCCCCACCAAGCCTTCATATGGTCACCAGAGGGTAAAAGAAAACAGGGAAGACCAAAAGAAACTCTCCGTAGAACCATCACAGGGGAGAGCTCAATCATAGGTCTCAGTCGCACTCAAGACCTACATCAAGTGGCAACGAACTGACAGACGTGGAAAGCTATGACCTCTGCCCTATGCGTCATCTTTGGCACAAGAGGAATAACTAACTAACTAACTAGCTAATACTATATATTTAGAGAATATGTAATAAGTCTAGGTAAAATAGTCAGCATTGTTCAGTGTTATCTTTATCATGTAGTCAGTATTCACATAATTTTCAAGTAGTAATAGTAGTAGCAAACAGTCTCCATTGGACCAAGAGGTGAGAAAAAGACGCTGGCGTTGGATAGGACACACACTTGGAAAACAGGAGAACAGCATAACTAGAATGTCTTTGCATTGGAACCCACTGGGGCATAGGAATAAAGGAAGGCCAAAAAACACATGGAGAAGAAGGCTGGAGAATGAAGTTAGAAAGATGGGGAGGACATGGGGAGAGCTCCATGTAATGGTGATGGATAGAACGACTTGGCGTGAGTTGGTTGAGGGCCTATGCTCCATTGGGGGATAGAAAGGAAGAGAAGAAGAATAGTAGTA
This sequence comes from Candidula unifasciata, assembly GCA_905116865.2. Lineage (NCBI taxonomy): Eukaryota > Metazoa > Mollusca > Gastropoda > Stylommatophora > Geomitridae > Candidula > Candidula unifasciata. Next base: position 161,905 of record CAJHNH020000493.1, read on the forward strand.
GCAGCAGCAGCGGCGGAATAAAGAGACAATGGGAATTTAAAAAAACACACACACAGTTGATGTAATAAATAAAAGTGATAAAACAAAAAATAAATGTTATTTGCTTAGGGGCCCTTTTCCGCACCGTCAGGCTATTGGACATTAGGGATTTGAGTTGGGTTACCTTCGCGGCACTCCGGACGCTGCCATAACGCTCACCACCTTTACTTCCCAGGACTGCACCTGGTACCCACGCAAGGCTGGGTCGACCCGGGAGCCAAGGTCATTTTTGAAAGAAGAAAAAAAAAGTGAAGCTCCGCCAGGGCCCGAACCCTCGACCTTCCTATCCGCAGGCGAGCGTCCTGCCGCTACGCCACGGCGGCTCCCGGTTATGAATTAGCTAGGTAGAAGATAATGATCAGCATGAAAGAGAGCAGAGAGAGAGAGAGGAGAGAGAGAGAGAGAGAGAGAGAGAGAGAGAGAGAGAGAGAGAGAGAGAGAGAAAGAGAGCTCTGTCAAGAATTTGCCCCAGCGAGTGGTTGTGACCTCTCCTATAAAGGTCGGGTATTATATTTGCATTACTCACAGCTGCATACTCGGGTAGCTTTTCTGGTTACATTTCACGTCCGCCTACACGTCCCCTCTTCTTCTGTTTTCCTCCCCCGATTAACGACTTCCCGCGTGCCAGCCCACCGGTAACACGTGCTTGCAGGTGGAGTAAATGGTAGTAGATTCCCGAAATACCTTTGAATAACTCTCGCCTCCTGTATAGCCGCTGACGCGACTGTTCGGTTGCTAAGCTCCTTAATCACCGTCCTCCCCGTGTGGGTTCCGGGGTCCTTTTATAGGAAAAACAACTATGGACGGACCCACTGCCTACCCGTACGCATGTCGTAAGAGTCGACTAATTGGGAGCTTCCTTCAAAGTCGGCGTGCATCGGCCTGAGAGGCAAGGAACCAACAGTCTGCTTACAAATTAGTCAGATATGTCAAACGGATGCACACGCAGCATCCAAGTTCTGGGGCAGGACTGCGGTCCAGAGTTTACAGTTGGTGATCGCGAAGAAGAAGAAGAAGAATCCCGGTCCTAATGTGGGACGCATTTTGTTGTTGTTTAAAGCCCCCACCTGGCTGTCATCGGGGGCCCTAAATATAGCTTGCGGGTTCTGAACGGGGATTCTGTGACTTGCGCCTGGGTGATCCGCATCCGACTTGTGGCACTTTGTGTCACCGGGTGTTTATCGCTCATCGTACGGTCCTTGTGGGGTTGAAAGTCACTCACTGACGCTGAGCGACTGCATTCATAATTATAGCTCAGTGTCAGTACGGGTCGCATGGTTGTGCTATTTCAAATCCCTACTCCGACAGCCCCGGGGGGCCCTAATATAACCTAACAGTTGAACGGGGTTTCTGGGACTGCGTCCGGGTGATTCTCATCCGAATTGTGGCACCTTATGTCACCGGGTGTTGGTCGCTCGTCGTACAGTCATGGTTGGGTTGGACGTCAGTCAGTCGGCAGAGCGCCTGAGAATGGGCACTTGAAGGCAATTGTGACAACAGTGGTCCTGAAAATCCATGCTCTAACTTCGTCAGCCAAGTCTGTCGTACAGCCCAAGTCCACAACTATGAAATAAGGACACAGTTCGTCTTAGACCATTGAAATAGCACCATGGATTCCAGTCTTTTCCTTTTTTTTTTCTCTTCAGAATTTTACTTTTTCATTAGGTTGTCTGTTGTTCGGCTTAAATCCACAACTATGGAATACGGACACAGTTTGTCTCAGACCATTGGAATAGCACCATGGACTTTTCCTTTTTTCTTTTTATTTGTTCTAGACTTTAACTTCTTTATTAGGTTGTCTGTCGTACAGCTTAAATCCACAACTATGGAATACGGACACAGTTTGTCTCAGACCATTGGAATAGCACCATGGACTTTTCCTTTTTTTCTTTTTATTTGTTCTAGACTTTAACTTCTTAATTGGAACAACAACTATTGTAAACACGCGGGGCCGTAATGTAGTGTTTAGAATACAACGAACATTTAAGAAAGAGATTTGATTGGACGGTTCCTGGGCTTTCTGTGGGGAAAACAAGAACAGACCCCTCTGCCTCCCCAACAAGCATGTCGTAAGAGTCGACTAATTTGGCGTATTTACTTCGAAGTCAAGAGTGCATCTGCCTGGGGGGCGAGTGACCAACAGTCTGCTCACAAATAAGCCTGCTCTGCCTAGAAATGGGCCAACAACCAGAAGTTTCCTCCGAAGTTTACAGCCAGTGAACGCAAAGATGAAGAGGTTCCGTCATATTTAAGATTACTGTAATTGTGGAAGACTGTTCTTATTCTTCTTAAAGTCCATGCCGTGTGGCGTTGGTAATGTATATACAGTTTCGTCCTTTTCAGGACGAAATTTTTTGTTTTTTGAAGCCCCACCCTGGCTTTTGCCAGGGGCCGCAATATAGGCAGGCCATAAATATGGCCAATTGTCTGAACGCGGTTTCTGGGACCTCTCCACGGCGATCCTCATCCGCATGGTGGCACTTTGTGTCATCGGGTGTTTATCGCTTGTGTGATGTCCTGGTGGGGTAGAAAGTCAGTCAGTCAGTCAGTCAGTGTGGCGTTGGTAGTCATGTCTATCCACAACCTTCTGCCTCGTGTAAAGTTAAAGTCGGGAGATGTGAACTAGCGTCATTGCACACGGTTATAAACCATAAGTGCTCTGCCACCAGTACGGACAACTGATAAGAATTGTCCGCTTGTGTCGCCGTTCGCACGTAACTCTGTAGCTACAACGACGTTCCCTCATTTACCCCAGAGTTTCACTCTGGTAACCATTTCCTAGAGGCTGGGTGAACACCGGGAGCCGCCCGGTTTCGAACACCGACCGTGGTTGCAGCGAGTCGCAGCTGGATCTGAAAGCGAGCTTCTTATTGACTGCGCTAACGCGACCCCCTCTGCCTCGTGTACTTTCAGTCAACACTGACACAGATGATCTTCCATGCCGTGTAGCGTTGGTAGTCATGTCTGTCCACAACCTTCGTCTCGTGTACTTTTAGTCAACCCTGTCACAGATGATCTTCCATGCCGTGATGTCTCACTGTCCAGCATCTTCTCTCTCCGTCCCCCTCTGCCTCTCCTCCGCTCCAACTTTCCTACCATCACGATGTACTCCGGTTTTCTCCTTTTCATCACATGACCAAAGAATGTAGATTGTCTCCTTATGATGTGGGCAATCAGTTCTCTTCGCGAGTCAGTTTCTTTCAAGACGTCTTCATTACTCTTTTTATCTATCCAGGTCCCATTATTAGTCTATAAAACCACATCTTCGCAGCTTCTAAGTGTTCACTAATTTACCAACTGTTAATGACTAGACTGTTCTTAATGCAAGCATACTGTCTAGACTAAGGAGGATTTAGTACATATTTAAAAAGGAGGGCGAGGGGTTGAAGTGGAATGAGCCACCCCCTTCCCAGGTCCCGGCACTTCTGACCACCGCTCCCCGTTATCCCCGGACCTAACATTCCTCTCTTATGTCACTTCCGTAGGGTAGTTGCAGCCACTGTTTTTTTTTCCACACCAGCTTGTACCGACACAAACATCACATCCTGTTCACTGAATGTTGAGTTTAGAATCGACATCACAGCACTTGGTACACTATTATAAACGCTCCCTCCCCATCTTCAGCAGCAAGCGAAGAGTTCCAATTCCAGTGGCACCAGTAACTGTCTGATTGTATATCCGTCTCGCCTTTCTCCTGAGTTCTGAGCGCCAGCCAGATCCCCATGTAATTTCTCGCAGCACTTCTTCCCAGACCGTACTGATCTATCTGTGCCTCGGCACTGTTTAGTCGCTCCCAAAGAGCCCTCACACCACCAAGCCTGTTTACTGTATAAAGGAAACCGCCATTAGTAACAAGTTCGCGGCCTCTCTGACGGACAGACGAAGTTGAAAACGTTGGCTTCTGGTTTGCATTGAGGTCTAGTTGACACTTTAAAGACAGACAGCATTTCCATTGAGGTCTAGTAGACACTTGAAAGACAGACAGAAAAAGAAAAGCTGGCCATCAGCGATGTAAAGTTAAAGGTTAAAGTCTAGAGGGTCGACTTTCATTGCACCGAGTTTTATCCCATATGGCTCGGTCTCGCTCTGCAGAACGGTTTGCCACATGCCGAGAGCACCGCACAGAGCAAAAACTCCGTGTCCCCGGGGACGATCCACAGGGGACTCCGTAAAAAGTGCACTCATGAACTGAAGGGCGCAGCCGTGAAACGAACCCACGACCTTCAGAACGCGAGTCAAACGGCTTGGCCACGGAGACGCCCAACAACAGTGTATTTATGTATTACTACGCCATTCAGGTTGATATCATCGCAGAAAAGATAATCTGTGTCAGAATTTATTTATAAGACACGAGACAGAAGGTTGTGGATAGACATGACTACCAACGCCACACGACATGGATTAAAAGGAGACGGTTGTGGATAGTCGTGACTACAAACGCCACACAGCATGAACTATAAAGAAAAAGGTTGTGGATAGACATGACTACCAACGTCAGACGGCGTGAACTATAAGGAAAAGGTTGTGGATAGACAAGACTACCAAAGTCAGACGGCGTGAACTATAAGAAGAAGGTTGTGGATAGACATGACTACGAACGCTACACGGCATGGACTAAAAGGAGACGGTTGTGAATAGTCGTGACTACAAACGCCACACAGCATGAACTATAAAGGAAAAGGTTGTGGATAGACATGACTACCAAAGTCAGACGGCGTGAACTATAAGAAGAAGGTTGTGGATAGACATGACTACCAAAGTCAGACGGCGTGAACTATAAGAAGAAGGTTGTGGATAAACGTGACTTCCAACGCTACACGGCATGGACTAAAAGGAGACGGTTGTGGATAGTCGTGACTACAAACGCCACACAGCATGAACTATAAAGGAAAAGGTTGTGGATAGACATGACTACCAACGTCAGACGGCGTGAACTATAAGGAGAAGGTTGTGGATAGACAAGACTACCAAAGTCAGACGGCGTGAACTATAAGGAGAAGGTTGTGGATAGACATGACTACCAAAGTCAGACGGCGTGAACTATAAGGAGAAGGTTGTGGGTAGACATGACTACCAACGTCAGACGGCGTGAACTATAAGGAGAAGGTTGTGGATAGACATGGGTCTTGCCCGTCGCACTTTGATTACTATGTTTTCGTATAGTAGAATACGATAGAGTTTCAAACAGAAACCTTAAAATTGTGATAGACATTAGTTAGTTAATCAACGCAATGTTTCCCCGTTGTGAGTTTTAACAAAGAAGACCCCAACAATAGATTGCACAACTTATTGCCTGGCATATTTTGCTGTGTCTAGTCAGGTGCATACAACAGGTTGCGGAAGCTTTGGCTATCAACGCGATTAATCCAGACAGAAAGACATGAAACAGACAGTTTGTGAATGTAGTCGATTTTGTGTTTCAGTTCAAAGGATTAATTTACTTGCTTCTTGTTAATCAATTGTTGCTGTTGTATACACCTGACGAGATACAGAAATATGTCAGGCAGTAAATTGTGCAATCTATTGTTGGTGTCTTCTGTCTTAAAATTAGTTAGTTAGTTAATCGACATATTATCCTCATTGTAGATGGTACAAGTCTATAAGCGCTCGGATCCCATCTTCAGTATACCCCTCAGCATTTGGCGACTGGTAACACCAATTCAATGTTGTTTTACTATTCTTCTTTGGCTGCCTTTATAGTGTTCATGTGTGGCCACATCTCTTTTGACCTGAAGTTCTTGTAGTTTTTTGAGTGTTGCAGATTCAACGTAATCTTCTAAATCATCTTCCCGTCCTGCCTCCCTAAGAGTATTGAGAATGTCGGCCTGGTCCATTGCTTTTCCTGTATCAACCGTGGCCCTGCCAGCAAGCCAATCCGCTCATTCATTCCCTCCTACCCCAGAGTTTCCTGGCACAAAAATGAAACTTCCGGTCGGACGAGATTTCCCCAGCGACTCCATCCATTTTCTTCGAACGCATTCTGTCTCTCCATCGAACACCGGCTGTGAATTCCAGTGGAAGGTCCCGGTTAATCGTCCGCTTGGACTTTTGGCTTTCACCTGGACCTGATTTTTGCGTGTACAACCGTTTTTCATTTCCCTGCCTCTTGGGCAGCTGTACGCCGACTTCGAAGGAGAAATTCTGTCTCTATCTTCTGAAGCATGCTAATAGAATCACGTAGAAAGCATGCATGGGGAAAATGTGATAGACATTACAAATAATTATGTAATTGTCTTGTAACCTGTTATGAATTATGAGGGGTTATCATTGCCACACTCCGGATATGTGCGGGCTTAGAATCCCCTTCAGTGTGAAAAAGAAGGAGTAGGCTGATTTCTGTGAATATAATTAGAGTAGGACAACGAAACAATATTTTTACCAGCCTTTTGTAACAGCATGGGAATCGCCGTGGCAGAGCGGCCAGACGCTCGCCGCGGATCGGAAGGTCGTGGGTTCGCTTCCTGGCGGAGCCAGACTTTTTTCAAAAATGACCTTGACTCCCAGGTCGACCCAGCCTTGAGTGGGTACCGGGTGCAGTCCCGGGGAAAAGAGACGACCGGTGTGATGCTGATCACATCACCCATCCTGTGCCGATTGGTCTATAAAATGTAGGTCTAGCCCTATATGCCCTATACGCCTAAAGGCGTGGAAAAGGGTCCTTTACTTTTGTAACAGCATGGAAGGATGTCAGTACATTAACTTCTTTTTTCTCTTTTCACGTTCACCATTTGTAAACTCTGACAGAAAGTTCTGGTTTTTCGTCCACCTTGGTCTTTAGTTTTGTTCTAGAATCTAATTCTTGCATGCACACCTGTATTACAGATTTGGCTTATTTGTGTGCAGAGTGTTATTGTCATGCTACTCACGCAGAACTGAAAGATGCTGTTGGAAATCGCAAAATGTGCCAAAGCATGATCGCCCACGCCATTAAAACACTTGAAGAGTATGCTCAAACATCGGTTCTTCCGTACGGAGACGAGACGCACATGCGCCTGCTAAGTGTTGTTGAAGAAGCAGATGAACCAACTGCAAACCTGTCGAGAGCGGTGGAGGGGGGAGGGTCACTTACCAGTGATCTAGATATGGCATGGCTAACTCTCTATCTAGTACAGGGCATTGTGTTTTATCAGGTCAGGGTTTCTCAACCCACTCCTTTGTGGTGAGTGCTGCATTATTGCCTTCTTCTTCTTTATCTGTTTCTTTATCTGTTTCTTCTTCTTCTTCTTCTTCTTTATCTGTTTCTTTATCTGTTTCTTTTTCTGTTTCTTTCTTCTTCTTCTTCTTCTTCTTCTTCTTCTTCTTCTTCTTCTTCTTCTTCTTCTTCTTCTTCTTCTTCTTCTTCTTCTTCTTCTTCTTCTTCTTCTTCTTCTTCTTCTTCTTCTTCTTCTTTATCTGTTTCTTCTTCTTCTTTATCTGTTTCTTCTTCTTCTTCTTCTTCTTCTTCTTCTTCTTCTTCTTCTTCTTC